>JAJHZJ010000318.1:2220193-2503638 GCA_023548195.1 Bettongia penicillata ogilbyi | reverse complement strand
ACATTACATATTATTCAAGTGAACACATCATATGCAATACATTATTATATTTTATTGGAAGCAGTTTATATAATATACTTACATTATATATGCATATATATGTACAAACATGATGGAAGGGATAATGCTCTCCCACAAGTTCACATTCAACCATTAAGAAATGGATTGAAGGGAATGTGAAAGAATCAATTCAATTATATGAGGACTTAATTTTAGTTTAAAAATAACATGATGGAATAATTAGGAAAGTAGCAAAAATAGATATCTGGGTATTTAAATCATCAGTGGAAAATACATACATCAGAATAAATGAAACCACATAAAAAAAGTTAAAAATTAAAGAAAAATGCCAATTGCAATTGAACTAAACAATCTCATGTATACGTGCATGACAAAATAGCAGATTCTAACAATCAGCATGGTAAATAAACATTGGCAAAAGATATAAGAAAAATAGTTTTATTATATTTGAGTATCAAAATAAAGACTAAATTAGTATATAGATAAAACTTAAAAATCTCCTTTAATTTTTTAAAATATATGTTATCAGCAAATAGAAATACTAAATACAATTCAGTAAGGCATTAATTGCAAAATTATGCAATTATATTGATGAAGAAATTTTCTAAGGAAAATATACAAATTAGAAAGCATGTGCTTTTCAAAAACAATAAAGAAAACATTTTTAACTGAAAAAAAAAGTAAAAACATAGGGATTTCCCTACCAGGTTGCATACTCTACCAAAATAATAGTATTTAATAATGGGATTCACTGCTGTAGGAGAAGTTTAAGGAAGTACAATCTTCGGCCTTTGGGATACCAGAGTGGGAGAAGGGCAAATGAAGTCCAGTGAGAGTGTTATAAGCCCTTCCTCCAACTGACTGAATTACAACTTTTGTTGGAACAGGAAATCAAGTTTGGAATTAGATGTCTATAATTCAGAATTACAAGGATTTTGCCCAGAAGCTTGGGGCAGTTAATTGTCACATTATCCAAGCACAAATAATATTTATTTAGATATCAATCTCTACTGCGATGGCTATCTTCAAGTATTCAAAAAGCTGTCATGGGAAAGGGAGATCATATTTAGTATACTTGACTGCAATCTGAAGAAATAAAACCTATAGGTAGAAGTTTCAGAGGAACAGGTCCACTTAATATTAAGAACATTTCCCCAACAATTTTACCAATCCAAATTGAAATAGACTGACAGAAAATATTTGGGTTCTTAATCTTTAAGCAAAGACTTGGAGATGATATAGAAAAGGTATTCACTGAAGTATGGGATGGACCATTACAACTGTTAAAAATGTGACCCACCAAAAATGATTAAAATATAATTGGGAAATTAACGAAATAAATAAAAGTACAGGACAGCTAGGTGATACAATGAATAGAGATCTGGACCTAGAGTTCCATCCAGCCTCAGACCCCCTACTAGCTGCGGGACCCTGGGCAAGTCCCTTAACCCTGTTTACCTAAGTTTCGTCAGCCATAAAAGGAGTTAGAGAGGGAAATAGCAAAGCTCTTTGGTATCTTTGCCAACAAAACCGCAAATGGGTTAATGAAAGGTCAAACAGAACTGAAATGACTGAATAATAACGTTAATATGTGGTTTTCTAAGTCAATATGTTGCCCTCATGCATCCTTCTGTATGGTTTGGTGGCCCCAACTTCAAGCTTGACACCACTGGACTAGATGACCTTGATTTCTTTTCTAACAGTGAGACTCTATGATTATTTGGTAGGGAATGGAAATAAATTACAGGATATTTTCAGCAGAGGAAGGCCATTATTAGGTCTGGACAATTATATGATCCACAGATTTAATATTAAATTGACAGCATTGTGAAGGACAATTAAATCAAGGGAAAATTTGAATGGCAGGGCACAAATAACAGGTTGTAGTTGTAGTTCACATTATAGCAATGAGAACATTTATGAATATGATGGCAATAAGAATACAGAAGAGATTATTCTTTATAATAATTTCTGGGAGGGAAGATTGTTTATATACATTCTGGAGGGACTTAAAATAGGACCAGAAAGAGTACAGACTCTTTCTACTTAGGACCTCCAACATGGAACAGCTTTAAAATACATCTATGTCCCATAGTATAAAAAAATAATACCAGCACGTAGGTAGGTGTCACAATGGATAGAATGCTGGATCTGGAGTGAGGAAGACCTGAGTAAAATCTGACTTCAGATTCTTACTAGTCATGGTAGCCTGGGCAAGTCACTTAACTATTTGCCTCAGTTTCCTCATCTGTACAATGAGCTGGAGAAGGAAATGACAAACCACTCCAATATCTTTGCCAGTGAAATCCCAAATGGGGTCATGAAGAGTCATGCATGATTAAAATGACTGAGCAATGATGATAGTACCGAAAGATAGTAATTTTGCCAATGGATTAGAAACATAATATTGTTTCAGAGGTATTTGTAATGAACACATGTTCATTCTTTCTAAACATTTGTCCTCTAAAGACTGAAATATATGGATACTAAATTCTTGCCTATAAATATGTTGCAGAAATACTAAGTCAGAAAAATACTGGCAGTCCTAAAAGAGGTCTCTTTTTGTTTCTTTCTTTTCTTCTCTCTGTAGAGGAATTAAGACTTAGCTCCACATGATTTCCTTGACACCTGCTAAATCCAAATGCCAAGTTTTGGATGGTAGATTTCCACTGGTGGCACAGTTGATTGCTAGCTTGTTTCTTGGGTCTTTTTGCCTTTCTATATGTTACTTTCTAAATGCTTGGCTGCTTGTAGGCTTTTTTTGTGAATGTATCATGGGCATGAGCCTTGTCTCATTCAGTCTGTGTAAATGCCATATTTTCTCATGCATTTTTGAGAAAGGAATATTTTCATCATGAAAGCTTTCAAGTTTCTTTGTGATATCTGAACTTCACAATAAACTTCTTTTCATTCTTTAAAAATTTATTTAAGGATCATATATTATGTTCTATGTTGGGGTGGGGGAGATTAGGAATAAAAAGATGAAACTAAGAAACATTAGTCAAGGTCCTTGCCTTAAACAAACTTATAGTCCAGTGTGTGTGTGTGTGTGTGTGTGTGTGTGTGTGTGTGTGTGTGTGTGTGTGTGTGTGGAGGGGGTTGAACAATACACATAATTTAATACTTTAGTAGGTCTGTGATTTCATCAGTAAGAGGCTACTTTATCTAAAAATAAAGTCATATTAAAAACAAGAAAAATTCATCAATAGAAATGGCATTGAAGAAAAATCTATCAACATCTTTTTGGTTATGTACTCTAAAAAATATTATCTTCTGTCTTTAGTCTGAGACTTTTATATGAATCATAGCCCTCATTAATATGTGAGCTTCTTGAGGACAGAAAATGATTTTTCTTTTTATTTCTTTTCTTTCTTCCTTCCATCCTTCCATCCTTCCATCTTTTCTTTTTCTTTCCTTCCTTCCTTCTTTCCTTCCTTCCTTCCTTCCTTCCTTCCTTCCTTCCTTCCTTCCTTCCTTCCTTCCTTCCTTCCTTCCTTCCTTCCTTCCTTCCTTCCTTCCTTCCTTCCTCTTCCTCTTTCTTTCTTTCTTTCTTTCTTTCTTTCTTTCTTTCTTTCTTTCTTTCTTTCTTTCTTTCTTTCTTTCTTTCTTTCTTTCTTTTCTTTCTTTCTTTCTTTCTTTCTTTCTTTCTTTCTTTCCTTCTTTCCTCATTGGCAAATACTATAACTCATCCCTGCCTTTTTAACCTATGTTTCTCTTCTTTATTATATTCCAAAAATTCTCCCTAGGAGTACTTTTATTATGTCAAAAGCCTCCCTCTCAATATTTTATGGGTACCAGTAGAGTATATATGCTATTTGTTATCCTTTCTTCTACAGATATTGCCCTGATACTACTTATTCTGGGTATCCATGTTTTGATTTTTTTTTACTAGCATCACGATTAGATAGATACAGATATATACACATTCACATATACATACACACACACACACACACACACACACATATATATATATATATATATAAAACAGAATAATTTTTATAGTTTATTTATACTCATACATCTCTGTGACATCCTTTGGATAACCAGAATTGTTTTTCTTTTTTTTTAATTTTGGGGGATTATGGTATTCAAAATCACAATGACATGGCATCAACATCACTGATAAAGGAATGAGCAAAATAGTAATTCAATCAACATTATGTTATAGTGCCAGATGCACAGTTTAGGTATTGAATATTCAGAGGGAGAATCTAATTTGGGTTAGAGTGTTCATATAAAACTTCAAGAGGGAGGAATTTGGGGATAAAGGTGGATAAAAGGATTGATAAAATTCATGAGAAACTGACACTATAAATTCATCAATTACCTGCTAGGTGCTAGAATCTAAGGATTCAAATACAAGTGTGAGATAGTTCTTGCCCCTCACAGGGCTTTTATTTTCCCTTAAGGGCAACAAAAGCAGTATGTATGTGACAACAAATTCATTTACAGTAAAACAGTTACAATATACACATATACAGAAAGGTATTTATGCATGCACATGCTTAGAAACATACATGTGTATACATATATACAATTGTATGTGTGAATATACACACACGCATACATTCATGTATACACATACAATAGATACAGTTTTTAGAGAGTGCTAATGACTAGGGGAAATAAGGTGAAGCTTTTAAAGAAAGTAGAATTTGAACTAAGCCTTGAAGGAAGTTAAGGATTACAAAAGTTGCAGATGATTATAGACTATAGATTCCAATCATGTGCAAAGACATGGAAGTAGAGGTGGAGACCTAAGTATGGAGAAAATATCATGTTGGAGAGTTTGACTGGAGTGTAGAACAATGATATCAAATTCAAATAGAAGTGGGAGGAGGGGAATACCACTAATCCAAACATAAGATCCTTGTGGTCAGCATATTAACTTAGTTTTAAAATGTAATATTACCTATTTTATTGTGTTTCTATTTGTTTTGTAAATTATTTTTCAATTACATTTTAATGTGGTTCCACTTGGAAGACTTGTGGACCACTTGCCTTCATGTTTAATACCTCTAGTTTAGAGTGGGCTAGAGGTAGTATGTACATGTAAATTTATGTACATTATGTACATTAAATTTATGTACATTTAAATCATCTTAGAAATAGAAGCAGGAGTCAGATTGTGAGTGTTTTAAATGGCAAAGAAAGCAATTTGTATTTTATCCTACAGATAACATGGACACCCCTGATTTTTATTTTTTCTTTTTCTTTAGTTAGGAAGCATGTTGTGGTCAGAACAAGTTACACAACATTCTGACATCACCCTTGATATTTATCTCCAACGAAAAGTAGATGATCTTTGTCATTTAATGTTTCTTCACAATGATCAATGTTGATTGGGAATGCCTGATGGTTTATAGTTTATTGGATGGGCTACTGTTTATTTCATGTGGTAAAAAAGTCTCTACTGGATTATTTGCTTTTTAAATTTCTGTCTATATTATTTTATTTCCATCTTATATAATAATTTAAATTCTGAAATGGTATTTCTTTGGAGGCAGTGGGCTCCTTTATATAATGAGTGTGACTTTTTGTCCTTTACTTGTGGGTTCTTTTGCAGAGAGATTTCCCCCTATGGTTCTCATTTGTGTTAAATCATCTCAAAGATCCCATTCCCAATTGTAGATTTTGCAAGTTCATCATTTTATGAAGGCAATCTTTGATTGGGACTGTTACCTTTCAGTCATGCAACCTGTGTAGTTTTTAAATCCTTGACTTATGGCCATTTCATGTGTTTGGAGGATATGTTCCTCTGGTATCATACTGTCTGTATGATATTTATTCTAGTATCTTATTGATACTAGTTAGAGTGGGTTGTTTTGCTTGGGTTTGTTTTTTGCATCTTCTTTTGCCTTCATTTTGCAGTAGCTTTAAATGAACTCATTTACTATTTCTAAATATTTCCTTTAAATGACAGTGTTCCAAAGTGTACTTATAGATATACCTTTGCCATGGTATTTCAGACAAACTATACCATTATAGAACACTGAAAATTAAAGAAACTTCCATCTCAAAATCTGTAAGTTAAATAAGATTTTTTTGTTTATCATTCAACTCTACTAGGGATTGTTCTTTTGAGCCCTGATCTCCCCCCTTTTTAAAACTGCTATTATTTCACAAAGAGAATAACATCAGATTCGAAAGAGAATTTCTTATAGCTGTTTTATCATTCAAGTGACATTTTGCCACATAAAATACTTTATTCCAGCCTGTATGAACATTTATAATTGCATTTACCAACTTCTTTTAAGAATTTTGTGATAGACATCCCTAAGTCAAAAACACTTGGTTCACTAATCAATCCACTTGTCAAAAAATGTTTTTCCCTGGCAGAATGGGCTGTTAAGTTTTGACAAACTGCATTAACTTGGATACATTGATTAATGTTTCTGAGTTAGTAAATTTGTTGAGGACCATAACATGGCTATTCTGAAATTTCATAGAAGAGAAACAAATCAATAATATAAATCAATATTTGCATCCTTTTTCTTGTCTTATAATATGCAGAATGTGAAATTATTTCTTAGAAAGAGCTCACTCATGCTTCCTATCCATTTTGAAGAATAGAAAAATACACTGGTAATCAAAAACTGTATTTTCCAATGAAAAATATAAATAAACAAATTATGGTTCCACTACTTTTTGTACTATTTTCATTGTTATTTGTTGTTTTTACCCTTCATTCTTGAAGAGGATCATGACATCAGAAAGTTGATATCACAACTTGCAAGTGAATTGGATTTCAGTGAGGGAGGGGCTGTGAAAAATCACCAGCCTTGCTTTATCCTCTGGAGCCATCAGGGTCCAGTGGCAAGATACAGATCAGGATGACTGGAGAGGGTTTCCATTTACACACCAGTGATGTGTAGTAACACATTTATTGATACATGTGTGATGGCACTGAACCACAGTGCTAAGAAAACTGGACCAGGAATCTGGAAGTCCTAAGTTTGAATCCTACCACATATATTTATTAACTGTGTGACATTGGGAGAGTTATCTAAGTTCTCCAGGACTCAACTTTAATATCTGCAAAAGGGGAGTGTTTGCTTCATTTATCCCTAAGTTCCATCCCACCTCTGAATCTTTGATCCTGTGAAATTGTGTACTTCTTTGTAGGAATAACATAAAAAATACATATAGGGAAACACACATATCCAGATTTGTATCTATCTATCTATCTATCTCTCTATCTATCAATCTATCTATTAACTCAATATATTTATATTTTTCTTCTCTATATGATTCTCCATAACAGACTATCAAATAACATGACATGACCTAATGTGATATGACATCACATGAAGTGGTACATGACATGATGTGAGATAATGAAATATATGACATGACATAATATGACATATAACATAACGGCAATTTATTAAAAGATGGGTGAGAAACTAATTTTCTGGCATCTAGTACATCAACATTCACTGACTATTTTAATTTCTGGGAATGAATGCTTTAATTTGTTAATAGAGAATTACTATGTCCTGAATCACTATTTCTAGGATTTTCTCTGGAAATTGCTTCAGATATCACGGGAAAAATAAATCCTATAACATTCAGACTATTAGAATGAATGAGATCATAGAAAAAGATGCATTTTATTATCTAATGAAATGAACTGCTACTGTATGCATTTATTTGATAAAATGGATAATGTTTTTGCACAGATGCATTTTAAGCCTTGTTCATTCTGTGCTAACTCATAAATTTATACAATTTAGGATACAAATGCCAAGAAATAAAACCTTTAACAACATTATCTCTGGACAGAATGTTATAGAATGGCCACAAAGAAGACAAATTCAGGAAGCATGATTACCAATTAAGATAACATATTAAAAATAGGTCAAAAATTGTATCATCAGTGACATAGCACAAACTTTAAACACTCTCTGGATATTGTCCAGTGTTATATTTAATATTTGGGAAACTTTAGAAAGCTATGGGTAGGAGCTTCAATGCTGTCTTCTATTTAGGATAAATGATATCTACCTAGCATCTATTTTTATCCTATTACTAACCGGGGGAATAAAAAAAAAGTTGTTTTTTTTCCTATTTCTTACGTAAGAAACGCTTCCACTAGTAAGGGCAAATTGTTCTTCATAGTACACTGTACAAGAAAATTGACTCGTTACTCAGAGTATAAACAAAATGTTGTCAACATTTCATGAATGTCTGAATTGTCTTTTTATTTCATTGCATTATTATAATTTTTTCTTTATTATTTTTCCTTTGATGAGATATTAAGATTGTTCTTAAAAATGTTGCTTGAAGGAATGTGGCAATTTTCCCCCCATTCAACCGTTGTTATATTTAGTTAGGATTTTTCTCCCTGGGACTAGAGGAAATAGGGGAAATATCAAAGTATCAAATAGAGATACTTGGTTGGCACAGAGGATAGAGTTCTTAGCCTTGAATCAAGAAGAACTGAGTTCAAATTGAGCTTCATACATGGCATTAATTACTGTGTGACCCTAGTCAATTTGCTTCATCTCCATTTGCTCAATTTAATCAATTACAAATGAATATGATGAAATTAGCACCTACCTCTTTGAGTTGTTGTAAGGATCAAATGAGATAATATTTTTAAAGTTCTTAGCACGGTGCCTGACATTTAGTAAGTATGTAATAAATGATTTTTTTTTCTTTTTTCATGCATGCACTGATGTGAAATCAAAGCAACTTCATTTGAATTCAGCTCTAACACAATTATTGCTGTTGGCTCTACTTGCATGTATTAACGTTTTGCATTTGAGAATCAAAACAAATATTTTCATTGCCATTTTACTGTATGTGATCTCGGGCAAGATATTTCATCTCTGTAGATTTTAATATTATTGTACATAAAATAAGAGAATCTGATTATGTGACTGCAAATACGTTGTAGTTTTAAATGCTGTTGACTTAGCATTCTGAATTTTGGGGGCTCTTCACATCTATGATATAATTTTGCTTTGATTGGTGTTTTTAGTCACACCTGAAAACTCTGAAATGGACTTCTTGGGACATTTTATTTCATTTTTAATAGAGCTTAATAGGTATTAAAATTAAAAGAACAATAAAGATGTCTTGAATATTTAATCACAAAGTATAGGAAAAAAGTAAAGAATTCAAGATCATATCAACTTAGAGAAGTCCCTAAGAAGTCATTCATTTAATTTGGTTTTAGTGCTATAAACATTTATTAAAAAATTTCTATGATGAGCCATGTTTTATTTTTATTTTTTCAGAAACAGTAACAATCTAATCTAGTCTCACGTGGGCCTTCACTGCAGCATGTAAGGCACTTAGCATAGAGACTAGCATAGTGGTAAATGCTTTATAAATGTCACTTATCATTACTATTATTATTATTGCTTTTCTAAAAGAAAAGAGAAGCCATTTAGTCAGTCAACAAGTATTCATTGCACGTTTACTAAGAGCCAGCCCCTTTAAGTGCCTAATGAATACTTTGTAAGTTTCCTCCTTCCTTCATTTCTCAACTCAAAGTCCCTCTACATCAACGCACATTTTCTTCTTTGTGCTACTTGTAAAAAAGTAATTGTCTTTTCTTCTTGCCAAGACCATGCCTTCTATTTGTACCTTCAACTCCATCACCTCCTATTTCCTCTGGGACCTTGATCTTCAATAATTTCCTTTCTTTTTGTTTTATTTTTTCCTAATTCATTAGGAAAAGCTTACCTGCTTCCTACAAATAGTCTTTCCTATTATACACACATAAATGTAAGTACACACACACACACACACACACACACATTTACCTCGATTTGACCTGCCATAACCTTTTTCTTTGGTATAATTCTTTGCTGTTTATGGTTACACTCCTAGAAAGTTATTTATATCTGATTCCTCTATTTTCCCACTTCACACTCTTACTTGCCTTACAACCTGGCTACAGTTGTTGTTCAATTGCTTCAGTTACATCTGACTCTTTGTGACCCCTTTTAGGATTTTCTTGGCTGAAGTGATTTACCATTTCCTTCTCCATCTTATTTTACAGATGAGGAAACTAAGGCAAGCAGGGTTAAGTGACTTTCCCAGGATCACACAGTTTGTAAGTGTCTGAAGACACATTTGAACTCAGGTCTTCCTGATATCAAGTTTGGTGCTCTATCCCTGAGCTATCTAGCTATTGTCACTTCTGAGTTCACCGCCAAATATAATCTCCTTTGGAGGACAATGATAATCATTAACTATAATATATAATAGCTTGTCTTAATCTTTATTCTACTGTAACTCTCTATAGCTTTTGCCATTGTCACTCATCAATCTCCACTCTCTCTTCCTTGGTCATTTCATCAGCTTCCATGAGTATAATGATAATGTCTATGCAAATGTACATGTCTGATCCTAATCTCTGTACTAAGCTTCAGTCCCTCCTCACTAGATGCCTACTAAAAATTCCATCTATACCTGGGAATTATTATAGGCACTTCAAGCTTTATATATTCAAAGGAAAATAAATTAATGAAAGAATGAATTAATGAATGAATGAATTAACTTAGTGTCCCTCCTCCAAACTTCCTTCTTAATTTGTTGATGGTGCTGCCATGCTTCCAGTCACCTAGGTCATATGCACACACATATATGCACGTCCTCTCTCTCTCTCTCTCTCTCTCTCTCTCTCTCTCTCTCTCTCTCTCTCTCTCTCTCTCTCTCTCTCTCTCTCTCTCTCTCTCTCTCTCTCTCTCATATACACACACACACATATACACACACACCAGTCACCTATAAGTACAGAGTAATTGCTGATTAGTTCCTCTCCATCTCCCCCATACACAATCAGTTATCTGAGCTTTACATATTCTATCTCTACAATATCTCATATTCATCCATTTTTCTCCATTACCAGAGCCACTATCCTGGTTCAGAATTGCATAGCTTTCAACTAGAGTATCGACAATATCCTCCCTCCTTACTTTTGTTCTTGTCCCTAATCTGTGCCTTGTCAATCTATCTTTTCCATACTTGCTAAAATTATACATTTCTAATTCAGTAGTTTGAAATGGTCACTCCTGTACTAAAAAATATTCTCAGTGGCTCCCTATTGATTCAGGGACAAAACACAAACTCTCTAGTCTAGGTTCAAAGTTGTACACAAACATTCTCTTATCTACCTTCATAGACACGCCATGTTATACTTCATGCAGTCTAGATTTCAGTTAAGCTGTCCTTACTAGTTATTCCTTGAATACAAAATTCCATCCTCTCAATGTATGGAGACATTGCTTTCCCCCAAACCTCGAATGCTCACATTGTAACCTTAAGTCTTATAATACCTAGCTTCCTTTAATGTTCAGTTCATATATCTCCTCTGACATAAAGATTTTCTTGATCATTTTCAAGTAGTAAGAGTGAAAATATCCACCATAATAGGGAGTAGGGGAAGTTGTATGATGATTTGCATTGAGTGTGTAGCTTGCATTTCTGCCATAGCTGAGTGGAATATTTCATATTATCATATTACTTATTGGAACTTGAGGAATATCCTCTACACACTCCAGGTTTCCAGGGAGAAATAAGGGCTCTTAAAATAAATAGGAACAAGACATCAATGGGAGCAAAGGACAATCTAAAGCTGAGGATCCTGAGTCTTATCAGGATGATGGAAAAAGAAAGAATGTTGTCGAGAGGAGGAAAGACGAAAACAAGTATTGATTAAATGCCTACCATGTTCCTAGCATTGTGCTGTTTTATAAAAATTATTTAATTTGAATAAACCTCAGAATAAACCTGAGGGTTATACACTATTATCACCCCCATTTTGCTGTGGAGTAAGTTGAGGCAAATAGAGTGATTGTACAGGGTCATCATATATCTAGGGAATATCTGACACTGAATTGAACTCAGGTTTTTCCTGACTGGCGCTCTAACCATCATACCACCAAGCAACAATTAGGAGGTGTTTAGGCAAGGGAAAATATATTTGTGTAGTTAAAGCTTAAAAGATATCTAAGCTCTTGAAGAGAAGAGAGATGGTTCTCAGAGGGGGAAGAAGCTTCTTGTCTTACATATAATGATATATTAGAGCTACAGAAGTTATTAGGTAAGAAATTATCCAGTATGTGACAGAGGAAGAAGAGAAAAATAGCATTAGTCAGTGATTTTCTGACCAAGAGTACTAAGGTAGCTATTTTTTAGCTTGATATAATGATAAAAATGTATGTTGTCTTCCTGGGGCAAGCATTGAAGATATAAATACTGAACCTTTTAAGATTTATCCAAACAAATGATAACTACCTATTCTACTGATTCCATTAGGCACAGATAACAGTTCCAGAAGGGACCCCAAAGCTAGTATTATTATCAATGATTTTGTAGTCCTAGACAAAAAAGTGAAGACCACAAGGACATATTTTCTCCCTTCTCTGTTGCCCATTGAAGACACCACATGATGCAGAAGAGGAAAAAATTATTTGGGAGTTAAAACACTGATCAAGGAGTTTACATCTGAAAATGGAATTTGGTTGTCCGGATCAAAGCTTAAAATAGAGGGCAGACAGATTTCCTGCCCCAGAGATGGAGTACCCCAACTAAAAACTGGTAAAAATGTATTTGCATAGAAACTTTCAAAATAAAAATTAAATGGACTTTAAACTAGAAAAAAAATAGAGAAAAGTCTACGTAGGTGTTTTCCCAAACTTATAGACTAAATAGAGAATAGCCACAAAGAAGGAAGATGAGCTTGGACAGACAAATTCAAAGAGACACAAATTCAAGAAAATAATACTTAAGCCCATAGTCTTGAAAGTCTATACACAAATTTTGGAAATTTAGGTAATAAACAAGATGAACAGGAAACCCTAACATAAAAACATAAACATAATAAACATGAACATAACATGAAACAAAACTATAGCTGAGTCTTGTTGACATGAAAATCACAACCATTCTTTGGTTCTGGATGAATTTCAGAAGAAAGCAGATAGATAAAATGGAGGAAGTTCTGCATTATTTATTAAGAATTTGTACTTCAGGAACTGATTGAGGGGACAAGGATTATGATTTTGATCATTTGGGTGAAGGCCAAAAAAGGTAGAGAGGAATTCCACTAACCAGCCAGAAAAGAGGAGAAACTGTTAAATTCTCATACTGCTTTTATTTTCACTAAAAAGGAAAATTATCCTTTCATTTACAATATCTAACTGGAAGTTGATACCCAAGATAAATTAAAAGATAGTAAGAGAACACTGCTTTATTTGGCTTCATAGCCCAGGTTAAAAGAAAATCTGGTTTTAAAGTTACAGGAAATTTGTACTCAGAAAGTTGATACAAAAAAAGGCATTTTTATTATTCAGCACACCAAGCACACAAAAATGATGTACTAAATAAATGATACATTAAATGGCATATAAAAACAGAGATTTCTCCTCAGATTCTCCCAGTACGAGGAGGTAGGAGATGTGTTTGGGGAGGAAATTTGCTCAAAGTTGGGGTTCAGGTGGAGTAACTTTTAATCTTTTTAAATTTAACTTTATTTCCCCAGTTACATGTAAAAACCAATTTTAACATTAACAGACTCTAAATTCTCTCTCTTCTTTCCTCCCCAGAGACACTCATTGATAAGGCATACATATGTAGTTATGCAATACACCTCCATAATAATCCTGTTGTGAAAAAAAACACAGACAAAACAACCTCAAGAAAAATAAAATAAAAAAGAATATGCTTTAATCTGTATTCAGACAACATTGGTTCTTTGTCTAGGGATGGATAGCATTTTTCATCATAAATCTTTCAGAATTATCTTAGAGCATTGTATTGCTAAGAATAGACAAGTCATTCACTGCTGATCATTGCACAATATTGCTATTACTTACACAATATATTTCACTTTGTGTCAGCTCATATAAATCTTTCCAGGTTTCTCTGAGAGAGCAACCTGCTCACCATTTCCTATGCTACAATAGTATTCTATCAAAACCATGTACCACAATTTGTTCAGTCATTCCTCAATTGATGGGCCTCCCCTCAGTTTTTAGTTCTTTGACCCTAGAAAATAGCTGCTATAAACATTTTTCCACATATGTGTCCTTTCTATTTTTATTTTTTTAATCTTTTGGGTGGATAAAGACATAGTAATGGTATTGCTAGCTAAAAGGGTAAGCATGGTTTAATAACCCCTTGGGCATAGATCCAAATTATTCTACTGAATGGTTGGATCCATTCACAACTCCAACAGTGCATTAATGTCTCCTTTTTTTTCCCACATCCCCTCCAACATTTCTCATTTAATTTTTTTTCTGTCCTATTAGCCAGTCCAGTAGAAATGAGAAAGTTCCTCAGAATTGTTTTAATTTGCATTTCTCTAATCAATAGTGAGTTAATTTTTCATAAGGCTATAGATAGCTTTGATTACTTTATCTGAAAACTGATCATATCTTTTGATAATTTATCAGTTGGGGAATGATTCATGTTTATAAATTTAACTCAGTTCTCTTTATTTTTGAGAAATGAAGCCTTTATGAGAGAAACTTGCTTTAATTTTTTAGTTACTGTTGCTCACTGTATTTCCCTCCACACTATTCCCCCCTCATTTATTGTATTTTCTCTCTCTCCTTTAACTTTGTCCCTTCTTAAAAATGTTTTCCTTCTGACTACCTGCTCCACCAATCTGCCATACCTTCTATCACCTCCACCTTCTCTCATGTCCTTTTCTGTAGTTGAGATAGGTTTCTATACCTAATTAAATGTGTATGTTATTCCATCTTTAAGCAAATTCTGATGAGAGTAAAGTTCACTAATTTTCCCCCTCTTCCCCTGCATTATAAAAGTTTTTTTCTTTTTTTTTATGTGAGATAATTTGCCATATTCTATCTCTCCTTTTCTTTTTCTCCTAGAATATTCTTCTCACCCCTTAATTTTATTTTTAGATATCATCCCTTCATATTCAACTCACACCTGTGCCCTCAGTGCACCCCACACACATATGCTTGTGTGTATGTATACCAGGTGAGGGGTGGTTTCCTGAATTATTTCTTGAAAGATGATGTCTAAGCTCGCTTTTTTATCATGGCTTTCAGGTAATTCAATAATTTTTGAGTGATTTTTCCTGGATCTATTTTCTAGATCAGTTATTTCCAATGAGATATACACATTGCCTTCTATTTTTTTTTAATTTTTTTTGGTTTTGTTTTATAATTTCTTGATTTCTCACAGAGTCATTATCTTCCATTTGTTCCTCTCTAATTTTTAAGAAATTATTTTCTTTAATGAGCTGTTGGGCCTACTTTTCCATTTGTCCAATTCTACTTTTTAAGACCATCTTTCTTGATTGGCTTTTTGGACCTCTTTACCATTTGACCTAGGCTATTTTTAAAGTGTTATTTTCTTCAATATTTTTTGTGCCTCCTTTACCACGCTGTTGACTCATTTTTTCATTATTTTCTTACATCACTCTTATTTGTTTTTCTAATTTTTCCTCTACTTGTCTTACTTGATTTTCAAAATCCTTTCTGAGCTTTTCCATGACCTAAGACCAATTCATATTTTCCTTGGAGGCTTTGGATGGAGAAGTCTCAAATTTGTTGTCTTCTGGTTGTATCACTTGATCTTTCTTGTCACCAATGATGTCAGAGGTTTTTTCCCCCATTCTTTGCTCATTTCCCCTGCATATTACTTGACTTTTTAACTCTTTGTTAAGGTAGCACTTTGCTTCTAGAGTAGAAGGTGAACTGTTCCAAGCTTTAGGGTTTTTGAGCAGGAGTTTTCAGAGATGCTTCTAGACACCTGTATGTTTTCACTTCTTTCAAGTTGGTATGATTTAAGGAGCATTGTTTACTACTTTCTTGACCCATGTTCTGGTCTCTGAGTGACTACAAGCACTCTTTTTCACCCTGGAACTCTAAGATGGATACCCCTCTACTATAGCCACGAATTCTGCTGTGCTAGTGCTCCTTCTTGCCCTGGAACTGTTACCCAGGACGGTGACTTGGTTCTGAGTATGAGCAAAACAGCAGAGTCTTGACCTGGTGGTAACAAAAAAGATCTCTGTACTGTTCTTGTGACTAATTGTTTGATCCCTTTACAGTCTGTGAACTGAGAGCTCTGGAAGCAGCTCTTGTCACTGCTGCTGCTTATTCAGTCACTCCCAAGGCCTGTTCCTGGTTTGCTGGGGTAAGTGCTTTGCTGGTGTATAAGTTGAGCTGCCTCTGGGACTCTCATTGCCCCATTGCTGACCATTGCTTGTCTTTTTTTTTTATTGATTTGTATTTGTTTGTCTGTTTCTTTTTTAAATGTTTATTTATTTTTAGTTTTCAACATTCATTTCCACAAAATTTTGAGTTCCAAATTCTCTCCCCGTCTCTCCCCTCTCCCCACTGCATAATGCCTTGTATTCTGATTACCGCTTCCCTCAATATACCCCCCCTTCTATCAAACCCTTCCCTTCCCTCATCTCCATCTTCTCTCTTTTCTTGTAGGGCAAGATAGATTTTCTATACTCCATTAAATATATTTCTTATTTCTTAGTTGCATGCAAAAACAATTCTCAACATTTGTTCCTAAAACTTTGAGTTCCAACTTCTCCCCCTTCTTCCCCTCCCCACCCATCCACACTGAGAAGGCAAGCAATTCAATATAGGCTATACATGTGTAGTTTTTTGGAAGACTTCTATAATAGTCATGTTGTGTAAGACTAACTAAATTTCCTTCCATTCTATCCTGCCCTCTGTTTATTCTATTCTCTCTTTTGACCTTGTCCTTCCCTATAAGTGATTACTTCTAATTACTCCCTCCTCCCATTTGTCCTCCCTTCTGTCATCCCTCCCACCCCACTTGTCCCCTTCTCCCTTACTTTCCTGTGGTGTAAGATAAATTTCCATACAAAATTGAGTGACAATGTTATTCCCTCCTTAAGCTAAATATGAAGAGATTAAACTTCAATTTTCCCCTCTTACCTCCTCCCTTTTCTACTCCATTGAAAGAGATTTTCTTCCCTTTTTATGAGAGATAATTTGCACCATTACATTTTTCCCTTTCTCCTCACATTATATTCCTCTCTCACCCCTTAATTTTATTTTTTATAGATATCATCCCTTCTTATTCAACTCACCCTGTGCTCTGTCTACGTGTGTATGTGTGTGTGTGTGTGTGTGTGTGTGTGTGTATGTATGTGTAATCCCTCCAACTACCCAAATACTGAGAGTTACAAATATTATCTTTCCATGTGGGAAGGTAAACAGTTAAACTTTAGAAAGTCCTTTTTGATTTCTCTTTTCTGTTTACTTTTTCATGTTTCTCTTGATTCTTGCATTTGAAAGTCAAAATTTTTTTGGTTCTGGTCTTTTCATCAAGAGTGTTTGAAAGTCCTCTATTTCACTGAAATGACCTTTTTTCCCCTGAAGTATTATATTCAGTTTTGCTGGGTAGGTGATTCTTGGTTTTAATCCTAACTCCTTTGCCTTCTTAATGTAGAACCTGCTAGATCTTGTATTATCCTGATTGAATTTCCTCAACACTTGAATTGTTTCTTTCTGATTGCAATATTTGCCCCTTGACATGGGGACTCTGAAATTTGGCTACAATAGTCCTAGGAGTTTCTCTTTCAGGAGGTGATCAGTGGATTCTTTTAATATTAATTTTGCCCTCTGGTTCTAGAATATTGAGGCAGTTTTCCTTGATAATTTAATGAAAGATGATGTCTATTCTCTTTTTTTGATCATGGCTTTCAGGTAGTCCCATAATTTTTAAATTTTTTCTCCTAGATCTATTTTCCAGTTCAATTCTTTTTCCAATGAGATATTTCACATTATCTTCTATTTTCTTTTTCATTCTTTTGGTTTTGTTTTCTAATTTCTTGGTTTGTCATAAAATCATCAGCTTCCATCTATTCCATTCCAATTTTTAAAGAACTGTTTTCTTCAGTGAGCTTTTGAACCTCCTTTTCCATTTGGCTAATTCTGCTTTTTAAAGAATTCTTCTCCTCGTTGGCTTTTTGGACCTCTTTTGCCAATTGAGTTAGCATACTTTTAAAGGTGTTATTCTCTTCAGCACTTTTTGGCAGTCTCTTTTAGTAAGCTGTTGACTTGCTTTTCATGACTTCCTTGCATCTCTCTCATTTCTCTTCCCAGTTTTTCCTAGATTGATTTTTAAAATCCTTTTGAGCTCTTCCATGGCCTGAGACCACTGGATATTTATTTTGGAAGTTTTGGATGCAGGAGCCTTAACTTCCTCTGATGTTATGCATTGTTCTTCATCTGAAAGGATGGAAGAAGATACCTGTTCACCAAGAAAGTGACCTTCTGTAGTCTTTTTTTCCCCCTTTTTTTGGGCATTTTCCCAACAAGTTACTTGATTTTTGGGTCCTTTGTCATTCTGTGGCCCCTTATCATGAGAAAGGAGTTTATTCCTCTCCTGGTCTGTGCACTGCTCTGGGAGAAATCAAAAATTTTTCTTCCCAGAATCTGAGAATAGTATTCTCTCTCCACAACTTTCTCCAACTCCATTGCCAGTTCTGCTCCTCACCCCAGGACCAGGATAAGGGCTGAGATTCAGATCAACTGCTCAATTCCCCGAGGTGCTTTAGGCAGATGACTCCCTGCTTTAGACAGGGCTGAGATTCACATCAGCAGTCTAGTTCCCCCAGGGGCTCCAGGTGGAGGGCTCCAAAAGTGGATACTGCAGCTATGGTGGCTGCTGCTGGTGGGGCCAGACCACATTCACTTCTTACCCAGATGAAAAGGCTTTCTTAATGACCTTTGAAGTTGTCTGTAGCATTTGTAGGTTGAGCAATGTGGGAATTGCTGCTGCTGGTGACTCCCTGTAGCCTGTTTTGAATTCTATCCCTGCTTCCCCACAGGCCCACCCTGGGCTGTGCTCAGCTCCAAGCCTGGTGCAATAGACCTTTCCTGTTGGCCTTCCAGGCTGTCTTGGGCTGGATATCTCCTTAACTCTGTTGCTTTCTGACTTCTGCTGCTCTAGAATTTGTTTAGAGTATTTTTTTACAGGTATTTTAAAGGCTATGTGAGAGAACTTCTACAGGTTCATCTTTCTACTCCACCATCTTGGTTCTGCCCCCACATTGGTTCAGTCTTGAGGGAGAAACTTGCCTAAGGCCAAGTAAAGGGAAAGGAAACACAACAGGGTCATGCTGGAATGTCAGTGCACAGGAACCTGCAGGCAGGAAGGTGACATCCATTACACATTACTCAAGGAGACCATCCTCGGGAGGACTTAGCCCTCCAGCAACTCTAGTCTGGCACCACCCCTAGAACTCACATGGCTGATTTTATCCTTAGTGTTCCATTTGCCATACCAATTGGCAGTATCCCCTTCACCTGTGGTGGTGATGCAGCCCCTCTTGGTGGCCTCTACCACATTGTTCATTAGCCTCTGCAGTTCCCTGAGCTAAGATTTCAAACACTCATTCCACACAATGTGTTTGGTCCATGCCACAGCTTCTCCATACAACTTGCTGCTCTTGGGACCACAGTCCAAATTCATCTATCCAGCAGGCATGCCAAAGGCCAATGTGGCCAAAGTCTTGGCATTCTCATCAAATTTGTCTGCTGTGACGTCAACAGGCAACATGATCTTGACATCATTCTTTCTCAGCCTTGACCATCAGGAATTTGACAATCTTGGCACCTTCATCATCAAAAAGAGAAGTTCTAATCTCCATATTGTTGAGCACCTTGAGGAAGGTCAAACTCATCCCACCACCAATGGTCATCTCATTAACTTTGTCTAGCATATTATTGATCAATTGGATTTTGTTGGCAATTTTAGCTACACCCAATATGACCAGAAAGGGTTTCTCAGGACTCTCCAAGGCCTTGGCAATATGTCAGCTCCTTTTTCATGAGGAAACCACATGCCTTCTGGGGCACATTCTCTCCCCACCCCATGGAACTGTGGTCATGGTGAGCAGTACCAAAAGCATCACTGCTAGACATTCCCCACCTTAGAGATGGACAGTTAGAAGGATTCTACTTTGACTGGCTCAGATTTGGTCTTGTTCCCAGAAGCATCTTTATCTTTTCCTTTGTTTTTTTCATGGAAGAAAAGATTCCCCAGCAAAATTATATAATCATTAGGTGGGCTAGCAAAGGCTTACTCTACTTCTGGACCCACACAATCCTTCAGGAACAGAACATCTTTACTCAGCAAGAATTTGAATTCTGCAGTCATGGACTTCAAGGAATATTTATCAGACATGGGGATATCATCAGGTCGACCTAAGTGGCTCATCACAACAATGGACTTAGCTCCATTATCCAAGCAGTAATTGATGCTAGGAAGAGCAGCCTTGATTTGCTGGTTGTTAGTTATCTCTTTGTTCTTCATGCGAACATGATAACACTGATAACAATGAATAACACTCATCCTCATGATGACCCTTTTCCCCTTCTGGTCCACCTTGCCCAAGGTCAGTTTGCTGGAAAGAGACATGTTTCTCCAATTGATAAATGGTCAAAGGATATGAAAAGGCAATTTTCAGGGGAAGAAATTAAAGATATCTATAATCATATGAAAAAGTGCTCTAAATCAGTACTGATTAAAGAGAAGCAAATCAAAACAACTCTGAGGTACCACATAACACCTATAAGATTGGCAAACATGACAGAACAAGAAAATGATAAATGCTGGAGAGGATGTGGGAGAGTTGGAACACTAATTCGTTGCTGGTGGAGCCGTGAGCTCATCCAACCCTTCTGGAGAACGGTTTGGAACTAAGCCCAAAGGCTACAAAAATGTGCATACCCTTTGACCCAGAAATATTGCTACTAGGACTGTATCCCCAAGAGATTATAAAAATGGGAAAGGGTCCCACATGTACGAAAATATTTATAGCAGCACTCTTTGTGGTAGCCAAGAACTAGAAATCAAAGTGATGCCCATCAATTGGGGAATGGCTGAATAAATTATGGTATATGATTGTAATGGAGTACTATTGCACCATAAGAAATGATGAACAAGAAGACTTCAGGAAGGCCTGGAAGGACTTATGTGATCTGATGCTGAGCAGAAACAGGAGAACCTTGTGCACAGCAACGACCACAGTGTGTGAGAGTTTTTTCTGGTAGACTTGGAACTTCGCAATAACGCAAGAACTTACTAAAAAAAAAATCCCAATGGTAGTATTCTAACACAAAATGTCTTCCACACTCAGAGAAAGAAATATGGAAGTCATTCGCAAAATGTAGCAGATCATATTTGTATGTGTGTGGGTTTTAGTGTATCGTGTTTTGATTTGTTATATGATTTCTTCCATTTATTTTAGTTTGGCTACATAACATGACTATAGGGAAAATGTACTCAATAGGAAAGTATATGTAGAACCTATGCAGAATTGGATGCTGTCATGGGGAGGCGGGGAGAGTGGGGGAAAGGTGGGGGGGATAAAATCTTAATTTTAAGGAAGTGATTGTAGAACACACAAAAAATAAATAAACTAAACAAAAAATAAAGAAAGATATGTTAGTGGATCATAGGGTGACTGTGACTATGGTATGACTGGAGCTGCATCTGTGACTGGAGTTTGGGCTGCCAGAGCTTGGAATTGCTCTGCACACTGGGGTCATTGTCTATTGCCATACATTTTTTTTTGTCAGTGATGCATAAAGGAATAATTTGAACACATCATTTGAAGATGACATAAAGCTGAAAGGGATAACTAAAATACAATGGATGACAGAAGAATCAGGATCCAAAATGTCTTGACAGGCTGGAGAATTGAGCTGAATTTTATAAGCATAAATATAAAGTCTTCCATTTTGGTACCAAAAAATCAGATTCAAAAGTATTTAGTGGTGGAAATATGATTGAATAGCAGTTGTTCTGTGGGGGAATATAGTTACTAGTGTTTTAGTGGGCTGTATAAGCTGAATATCAATCATAATCATATTTACGTAATCCAGAAGAGTTAATAGAATTAGAGGAGTACAGTTTCTAAGTGATAGTCTCTTATATTCTGCTCTTGACAGATATCATTTGTACTATTTTGCTCAGTTTTGGCACCACAATGGAAGAAGGACAAACATAGACTCTCCAAAGGAGGTCAACCTGGATGGTGAAGGATCTTAAATATATGTCATATGAAGATTGATGGAAGGACCTCGGGATTTTTGATCTATCTGTGTTTGAAGATTTGAAAGAGTAGCATGTAGATCAAGGATTAGATGACTTCTGCGGTCTGTAAGAGTTTATAAGTGAAAGTCATGAAGAGGAAGATTTAGCTCTGATATCAGGAATAGGAAAGGAAAGGAAATGAAAGGAAAGAAAAGAGGAAAGGAAAGAGGAAAGAAGAGATCTTCTTAAAAAGTAAAATTGTCCAAAAGTAGAATGGGCTATCTCTGAGCAGGTGGGTCCTCATTCCTTGGAGGTTTTCAAGGAGAGACTGGACAATCACCTTGCCTGTGTGTTATAGAGGGAATTCCTTACATTTACGGAATGTGCAAGATAGATGTCCACTGGGTCCCTTTCATGTCTTGAATTTGGTGATTCTGTAATCCTAGTTGTTAGGATTCTCCGTACTCAAATGATCACAATTTGAAATTAGAGAGTTTTTCACTTCATCTGTTTTTTGTAAGACTTCAACAATGAGTTCTTAATAAATAATTATTTCATTAGATTGAACTGATTTGTCTGTCTATGCTTTGTACCATCTCCCTATTCCCAACAAATAGACTAGATAATCTCTGAGATCATGTACTTTTACATTTTTGTTTTTGTAGCGCTAGCAAAACAACTTTTGTGGCGTAATTCCAACATACAGCACAGGTGCATAATAAATTCTAGTTGAATTGAATTGATTTTATGTGAATTGATTGAAGTGCTATGTGCCCAACTATATATATATATATAAATTACTCAGTTTAGAGTAAATGCATTTTTACTGCACTATGAAAGGCTTAACCCAGTTGTTCACTAAATATCATACCTGTGGGAGAAAGGGAGAAGAAAGGAAGTCCTTAAGAATGGCATAGATGTTTTTATTTTTACTTTTATTATTTTATTATTATTATCATATTACATTTTTTATCATAGGGAGATAGACTAGGTGGTTTCTCAAGGTCTTTTCCATTACTGTGAGAATGCTTCTCTAATTCAATATAATGCAACTCAGCAAACATTGATTCATTTCCTATAATGTGTCAGACATTCTGCTATATGCTGGGAGCATAAAGAAAAAAAAGACAAAAAAAAAAAAAACCAGTCTGACCTTAAGGATCTTACATTGTCAAAGAAAGAGAAGGGAGAAAAATATACAAAAAGACAAGTAAATAAAATACATGCAAATTAAATGCTGTTGTTCAGTTGTTTCACTCATGTCTGACTCTTCCTGACCCCATTTGGGGTTTCCTTCACAAAGACACTGGAGCAGTTTGCCATTTCCTTTTCCAGTTAAATTAAATAATCATTTAGAGGTATGAGAGAAGAGCACTAAAGACTGGGGGAAAGAATTCAGAAGGATCATAAAAAGTCATGCTTCAGAATAGGCACTTGAAACGATTTTGTTAAGGGGATGACAGATTCTAAGCAACAGAAGTGAGAAGAGAAAGCATTCTGTGCCAGAGTGGCAGCTTGTTGTAAAGATGTAGAAATGGGCCATAGGAAGCTGTGCATGGGGAATGACAATTATACTAGTTAGTCAAGAACACAGAATGTACAGAGAATAATGTGAAATCAATGTGGAAAGATGGGTTGAATCCCACAGATTAGTTGTGAAGATTTTTAAATGAAAAATATGTTTTTATTCTAGAGTCAGTACAGATTAACTAGTTTGGACAATTGAATGAATACTCAAACCTAGGGGGTTAAAAATGAGAATTTTTCAGTTGTGCATAAAATGCATAAGAAAGGAGAGAAACTTGGGACAGAGATGCCATTTTGGAAGCGGTTTCAATGGGCAATATGTGAAGACCCTATAAACTAGGTAAGAATTACATAGGTGGATATAAGGCAGCAAAATTTTGTATTCTATTCTACTGATTCTTTGTTTTGAGATATATTTCCTATGCTGAAAACTCTGGTAACATATTGAGAAGTAATTAATGACAAAAAAGATATATGTCAAAATATATATTTTTTCATTTGTTTATCTATAGGGCTTAAATATTAACAAGGCATTTTCCTTACAATACATAAATATGATTACACCCATTTTATATACATGGAAACCAAGACCTATTTACTTAATCAGAAAGTATTTACTAAATACTTCCTATGTGCAAGGCATTGTGTTAAGTTTTGAGTATACAAAGAAAAGCAAAAACAGATCTTGCCTTCAGTGATTTTACATTCTACTGGGTAAGATAATACATACATTATTAAGCACATAGAAGAAAAAAAGGCATGGGTGAAAGGCATCTTTAAAAGGGAAGGACTTACTATCAGGGGTGACAGGCAAAGGCCTCATGGCGCAATAGCGCTTGTGCAGTCTTGAAGGAAGCCTATGATTCTAAGACGTGCAAGTGAGGAGGCAGAATATTTCAGGCATGGTGGATCATTGCTTCATGGGCACTGAAGATGGAAATGGACTATAACATGGGAGGGAGAACGAAGAAGATCAGTGTTTTGGAGAGGAATAATGTGATATGAAGGGGGCAGGCTATGAGGAACTTTAAATTCTAAACAAAAGACTTTATATTTGAGAGTGAAAGTAGGTGGCTTAGCTATTTATACTGACACAGTCAGAAAATGTCAGAAGCTTAGCTCTTCAAACAACTTCCCCTACATATAATTTTGATACTTTTATGATATAACCATTTTCTAGGAGAAATTCTCCCCAAAGTGAATTATTTTTATAAAAATACTTTCTGTATTATAAGCATCATATTAGAACTGGAAGGAAGTCAACATGTTTAATAACATTCAAATATATATATTCTATTCATATAAGGACTTTCTTTAACAAAGATACAGCATATCTAACTGTAAAAGATTATTTTTTAAACTATATGCTTAATCTTGAGAAAAGTCTATATTGTAAAAATAGAAGTTGATTGACCTTCCAGCCAAAAATAATTATTTAATTTGCAGCAGTGAGAGTGATCTTGATGTAAAATACAGAAAGGAGATCAGGACCTGAGTGAAAGATCTGCCTACGATGGCTGTGTGACCTCTAGCTAAGTCATTTGCCACTAAATGGTCCAGGAGTTTTAACAAGAATTTAAGTGTCAGAACAGATGCATTGGTAAGAGAAATTTCCTCGTTCTAAGTCCCTTGGCACAGTAAGTCATAGGTCAGGTTTAACATGCACATGCACAAACATACATAAACTTACAATATGGGGACAAACTGATTTTTTTCCATCATGTATATTTATCATAGGGATAAAATTGATTTCAACCTACAAAAAGAATGGACTTCTCCTGTATCCCAACTTCTCAAGTATGTTGTTTGTCAGTCTTTCCTTCTTGTTCTCAAAGCCAATAGATTTGAAATCTGCCAAGGAGTGCATCAAATTTGAAAAAGTCAATGTTGGCATCCCAAGGTATAGAGACAATCCAGTACTCCCCAGTAAACTGATTCCTTTGTCAAAGTATAAACTATTAAATGAAAAATCATAGTAAAAAAAATAAATCATTCATTGGGTTAATTGTTGATCAAAACAAGGCATCATTTTCAGGATTACAGTATCACATTTCATGGATGTATCTATAATTGATAAAGTATTTTCAATGTTAATATAGATCTTAATATATTTTGAGTTATTTTCAAGTTGTCATGCTATATTACCTTTGTCATCCTGTAAATAACATTTCAGGGAGGCAAAGGAATGTAATAAACATACTCTGTCTTTAAAAGTATATTTTGAAGTATGATTTTGCTTTATTGACTGATAGAGAAACCTTGAATTTGAAAGTTTACAAATCTTCTTTTCATAAAGAATGAACTCAAAGCTAGGTCATTCACCAGCCCATCTACCATATGTCGAATGGTGTGACAGAATGAGAACACTTATAGCCCAAATTAAAATGTCTCATGGTACTTTCCCAAGTGAATCTGAAATGGAAAAAGTGAACACCAAGGTCAGAGAAATGTAACCACTTGAACAAGCTGTCAAGTAACCTCCAAGGATCAGGGTCCAGATGACTTCTATATAAGTAAAAGAAGTCATTAAAATTAGAAAATGCAATTTAAATGTTGCTTGGTGAAGCCTAAAATAAGTAGATGGGAATGAATATCCAATGATAATAATTTTTAAAGTTTCTTTTCCTTGCATTTTTTTTATTTTCTTTCTTTCCTTTTCCTTTTCCTTTTTTCTTTCCTTTTCTTTGTTCTTTTTCCTTTTTTCTTCCTTCTTTCCTTTCTTACTTCCTTTCTTTTCCTAGGAAAAACGTCAAGAAACTTTAAATGAAGACTGTAGTCTTGTTATATCAAATTTGGAGATTTTAGAAAAGACGATTTTAGGTTTAAGAGAGAGGGTCCACACCTAGAAGTAGGCTCCCTTTCTCCTGATATTTACAATTTTATGTATCTGTTTTGAGAAGATAATTTTGCATTTTCTGATTGGTAAATTTGCTCACAGGATCTTTAGGACTGGAAGGGAACTTAGAGGTTATCAAGATTAACCTCCTCATCTTAATTTACAAATGAAGAATTTGAGCTGCAGAGAAATCATGTGAATTGCCTAAGGTTATAAAAGTAGTAAAAGATGGAGGCAATATGTGAACTCAAGGCCTCTGATTCCATGCAGAGTATCCTACTCAGTGTGCAATACTACCTCTTTCATTTTTGCTTTAAAAATGTAATCACAGACCCTGTAACTGCCTCTTATTTTCTCCATTCGAAGAGATCATTCTTGACTTGGTGGGATACAACATGATTCTTCCCACAATACCTAAAGTAGTGGGCATTTTGGGTTGGATTATGCTGTCCTGGCTATCATTCAGTTAAGGATGAATGTGACCAAGGACTGAGGGCTTTGAATAAGGCAACCCAAAGAATACTGCTTTCAAGGAAAGATCTCAAAAATTCTCCCTGGATGGTTCAGATACTTTCTTTGTAGTGAAATCTGGTTTTCTAGGTGTTCCTCTTATTAAAACATGCTATCATTCAGCTTCCTGGTTTTGCACACATTTTGTTCCACACTTGAAATGTATGGGTTTCTCTATACTGTCTCTCAGAATTCTTAGCTTCCTTCAAAGCTAAGCTTACATTTTCTTTCTCCTTAGAATTGTTCCTTTTTTATTTTCTTAATATTTTTCTGAAGACTGGATTTATTATTATAGGATCATAGTCTATGGAATAATAATGATACAGCTACAATAATAGCTAACATTTATACACCTCATTCAGATTTGAAAATTGCTCTAAATATGTCTAAATAAAGATTGAATGAATTATAAATAAATAATAAATAAATAAAGGATTCTCATAACAACCCTATAGTAGGTGATATTATTAAGCCCATTTTATAGAGAAAGAAATTAAAGGTTAGATCATATATTCTTTTCTTATGAAACTTTTAAAATCTACTTTCCCCAAATCTGGAATACATGTCCCAATATGCTTGACTTTTCCTTTGTCTGTCACAAACCCTAGGAGGGAATGATCCTGTGCCCCTAAATTTGGTAGTGAGAATCGTATCAAATATGGAAATTCCTTTGTTGGTTTCTGCACATTTTGATGATATATTAAATACATATTATATATAATATATAAACTTTTGTATATTACATATGTATATCAAAATTAATTAAATATACTAAAAATGATGAGGTCTGTTTGATGTCTGAATAATTGAAAAGTCCCATTCCTCCTATAAGTTGCCTCTTTGCTACACTTGTGATCTCTTTCCTGAACACTTTTTCTGTTTCTTCTTGCTGTACTGGCAGAACTGAATGTTGGTATAGTATAATGAACATCACTCTGCTACCCCCGTCCTACATGCCACTCCAGTCATGGTCAGTCACCACTGGAAAGACCAGATTGTTTTATTTATGGGTTTATATAGTCCCTAAGACTCAAGATGCTGGCCACCCCATGAGCTCATTTATTCCCTCTATTGGGGTATGATGAAGATCTGGAAATCACAATATTTATCTATTGAAAATCCCCTCAAACAAAACAAACAACACTCCCCAAAATAACTTGATATTATCTCATTTTTTCCCTTTCTCTCACCACAGATTAGACTTTGGAAAAGCCAGCAAATTCTTTAATGGCACTATTCATTTCTGCTTACCCTCCAATACCATTTCAATTCCTCCCTTCCACTACTGTAACCTTGCATTGTAATCTAACTCATCCCCTCATCTCTCTCTGTTTCTCTCTCTGTCTCTGTCTCTCTCTCTCTCTCATACACACACACACACATACACACATACACACAAACACACACACAGACATAGAGAATGAAAAAAAATATTTCCTTTTTCTGTTTGTCTCTAAATTGTATGTAGATACAACATGCTTCTATATCCTACCATCCCTCTCCTGACTCAAGCAACTTACAACTGCATTCCCCAGCCACCCAAGACATATATGTATTCTAATTAACAAGCTAAGTGTTTATTTATAAGGGAGCAAGGAGCTTATAAATCATGGTATATTCATTTCACTTTTCCTCTTTCTCTATCATATTCCTATAGTTTAATAATCATGAGTTATTAAATTGATGCTTCTTTAATCTAAAAGCTTTTCAATTGACCCTTGCAAATTCTATCAGTTGATATTGAAATTCTGAAATTTCCACAGTGAATGCCATGGACTTTTAAGAAAAGTCATTCTCCCCCAACCCCATTCTGGGGATGATTTATTGTTTTAATATCAGTACTTTGTTGTCATTTTGAAAATTATAGGAAGCTTTCTTGTATTTTTACTACAGTATGGTATTCAAAATTTTTGGTTACCATTCATTTCTTGAAGACCCTCTAATCTTTAAACAATCTTTGTACATTCAATCTTCAAGAATAGTCAAGTAGGATTATGTATAAATGATATGTTATCAGTGTTGCTTTAATTCTGACAAATCTCACTTTTGTACTTTTGAGTTTCAAATTTGACTGTTTTTTGTATACTCTACAACTTTGATGGGATTCTTCTTCATAATTTCTAAGTTATACCCCACAATTGTTTTTCACTAAAGCTTATTTAAGTGTTCTGATTTCCAACCTATTTAACATATGAATATGCTCTCTTAAAATTTAATTTCTCTTTTCAATGACAGGCAGCATGTAACATATGGAGTGGTAGATACTGGTCTTGAAGTCAGAAAGACTTGGGTTCAAATCCTGATACATATGCTACTTGTACAAACTCCCTGTGTGACCATGGGTATATCACTTCACATTTCGTTGTTCTCCTCAGCTCTTTCTGATTTGAAACTTCAGATAACAAGTTGAATTGTATTGTTAAAGGATATTTTTTTTCACCATTTCCCCATACTAATGAAAACAGAGCTTCAGTCGCTAACCCTATTTCTCTTTGAAGTAGTGTTTCTTTTCTTGTTTTCTTACAATTTCTGTGGAAACTACAAGTTATCATTTTTTTCAGAGTGTTTTTGAGACATTTTCTTTCAGAGTACACATTTGTTCTATGTAATATAGCATTTGAAATATTTTATTATTATCATTATTATTTTATCTTTCTGTCTTTATGAGTCTTTCTACTGGTTTATCTACTAAGGACTTAGCTTACCTACAGCCTTTCTCTCTTAAACATTGCATCATACATTCTTTTTCTTATATTCACATTAGGTATATCTGTCTTAGCATTTCATTCTTTTCTTCTCCTCCTCCTTTTTCTGTTGCTGAGGCACAGGCTTTTCCTTCTTGCCTCCTTTTCTTGTAGCTATAGTGGCCTTCCTGTCTTCCTGAGAATAGAAAATGCCATGGGTAGAATGACCTCAACCAGGTTTCTGTTTCCTTTTTCAATGGGAACAGAAGTAATTTTATTTCTAGTTGTTTTTGTCACTGGTTTCTTCTCCCATCCCACATGTACCCACCCAACTATATATGATATCTTTCTTTGAAGTAAGTGGGAAAAATCAATGCTGTACACTCCTTGTATGTGGGAGTTGGGTGAGGGAAGTAGGATAAAAACCTATCCATTCATCTGGACCAGGAAACAAAATCCTGTAACTCCAAATTGTACTAGCTACACAGGCTGGGCTAAAGGAAGGGACAGTGAATGAGAGTTTTTAGAGTAATTATTTCACACAAATTTCCCTTTGTGTAACATTTCTTTGTTATCGTATGGATTTGGTTTTGGCTGTTACAGAATTGGTGTATAATTCTTTTTTCTGAGTTTCGTTGCTGTTGCTGTTTTTCAGATTGGAAAGCCATGGATAAAACAACTACTCTACCATCTTGTCCATTTCATGCCCTTATAATAACCTTTTGTGACAGTGTATTGTGTGTGGAGCTCCGGATTTGGAATCTGAAAACCTGAACTCAAATCCCAACTATGTTGTAAAGCATCTTATCCTTAACAATTCATTTAAACACTGTGAGACTGATTTACTGTCAATTAAGGTGGCTTGAATAGATGGATTCCAATGCCTCTTAGTTCTAAATCTTGTATACCTTGACAGATTTTGATATTCCTTCAAAAGTAATGTCATTCATCCATTAATTGAGATGAGAGTTTCTTAATGCCAACTGACAAGAAAGTAGGTTGTCCACATGGTGCATACTGTCTTTTTTCTTGCTATTATGTCTTTGCCCTGAGAAGTTTGAGAATTTATGGCTTTCAGGATAGCTATCATTTAAATGTTTATACTGTTTTTTGTTATTCACTATATTACAAGATCCAAAATCATCAATAATTTACTTTATGTTTCCCTTCTTTTCTTCCAGATATTTGAAGAGTTAGATAAGTTGACCTGTAGTGATACTTTTCGGTTGGTAACTAAAATGATCAAAATTCAAAGGAACCTTTGAAATTTAATGAGCTTCATTGAAAATGAATTGCCTACAAAGGCACATGCCACTTTATTAAGGAAATGCTGAATTAAAAAAACCTGATAATGCTGCTTCAGACTCAAAAATCTAAATCTGTAATTCCTGAAGTCACGAGAGGTTTGGACCAAATGTGTTTTGAAAAGTAGTGCATTTTATTTTAACACATGATCGTCAGTTTAGTTAATCTATTATTTATTTAGTTAATCTATTTCTACTTGGTTCCACCTTATTTGCTATTCTTTTGGAGGTATTGGGTATTAATTAACTGAAAGTAAATTTGCTTCTTTGAACAAATGGTTTGATTATTTTGACTGATCCCCAAATTAACTCAGGCAAATATATGGTCAATTCAGTTAAGCAAGCAATATTTGTCTTTCCTTTTTCTTAAAGAAATGAACTAGCAATTATCTGGTTGGCTGACTAAAATGAACACCAAGTTCATTCAAAATGGTACAATCATTTCTAGGTGTGTATATAGTTTTAAACTTAAGAACAGTATCCCTTTATGGATTTATTCAGTATTTGGACTTAGGAAAAATTAAAATCATATGATCCATAGTCCTATTTTACCATCTTTGTATGTGTCCTATATATATATATATATATATATATATATATATATATATATGTATATGTGTACATACTATCTATCCTATTTCATTGTAAGTTCCTTGAGGATAGTATCACTTTTGTCTTTGTGTCCGAAGAAATTATTATGGTGCCTGACATATGGTCCTTACTTACAAAATGATTATTTAAAGATATAGTGACACATACTCAAAATTGAAAATAGAAACAAGTGAATACATAGGTGTCTCTAGCACATCCATTATTGCATAACAGAAGCAGAGACTGTCCAATAAGAAAGTATTGCTTTCGCAAGTCTTGAATAAGTAAAGTTATCATGAGAAAACTTTATCATGTCTCTGTATTTGAACTATGAATGTACAATATTAGAAATTATGATGAAAAAATGTGTTGCTATCCCAAAAAAGAAGAGCTGTCCAAACTGAACTCTGTTGCAATGTTATTAAACTTGTTTTCTACTATACTACTTCCTGTTTCATGTTTCTTTGTGAAACCTCTCCTATAGAATAAATATGTTATATTTTAAGAGATTTATGAATAGTCTATATTGTATTATATTTAAAGGGTAGCTGGCAAAACAGTAGAATGAGGTTAACCCTAAGAGCTAGGGTTCAGTTCCTGATCCTGATTTCTGGTTGTTCAAGCACCTCAATCAAGTCTAACTCTCTGTGATCCAACTTGAGGTTTTCTTAGCTAAGATACTTGAGGAATTTATATTAACAAGGTTAAGTGATTTACCCAGGCTCGCACAGCTAGTAAGCGTCTGAAGCATCCTTTGTACTCATGAAAATGAGTTTTCCTGATTCTAAGGTCAATGTTCTATCCACTGTGCCACCTAGCTGTCCTAATTCTGATAGATGTTGGCTACAGGATTATGCACAAGTTAGTTAACATTTCAGTTGCTCAGGCAACACTAACATTATAAGTTGTAGAAGCATTTAAAATCTGCGTTGATGAAAGGGAGTTTCCTCACTGGAAATTACCTGAATCAATAAAGTCAGAGACCTGGATAAAAATATATATAATTATATCATTATCTGTTATATCTCTCTCTCATTATATAAACACCCTTTGGAGGTATGGAATCTAGTATTTCCCACTCATATTCTTCTCTTGAAGTCATAGCACTGAGGAGGCATTTAATAAATGTGTAATGAATGAACTTTTGTGAATGAATTTTCTGGCATATGACCAATGAATCACATTCCCTAAGAAAAGTAAAGAGAATATGATACTGCTAAAATTGTGTGACTTGAGGATGTAGAATACTTTGGCCTAGATCTTCTTTTCCAGTAAATATCACAATTCGTGAATTTCTACCATTAGAAATTTATTCTGTTGGAACAGATTATTTATAATTCCCTTTCCAACTCTAAAGCCCTCAATTGCTTTTATATCATGAAAATATTTTGGGGGAACTAAAATATTTCAGGCACAAAAGTGAATGATAATATTATATTGAGAGAGGATTTGCCCTTCAAAGATGCAGTAGATAAAAGCAAACTTTACTAGTTTATTAGATAGAATGCATTGCATTTATTTAGCACTTTACATCAATAAATATCTAACCCCAAGCTGGTTGTTGTCCTTTTTATTGAGAGGACCAAAATGTTTTTGCTATGTTGGCATCAATGTACAGTGTGTCTGACTGGCTCTTCAGACCGATACCACCTCAAAAGACTTCCATAGCTCAGCACGAATAGTCTGTATGGATGTTGCAAATGGGGTTGCATCTAAATTTGTGCATTCCATGTTTCTTTTCTGCTGCTGCAATTCTGCTTTGCTCATAAAGCACAATGCCTTCTTTGAGAACATACCGAATGGTCCTGTATCAGAGTCTTCCATATTTCATAACTGATTCTAAAGTCCTTCAGTATGACCTTGAGGGTGTGAATTTATGTTTCTTCTGACCTCCATGTGAGCACTTGCCTTGTGCGAGTTTTCTGTAAAATAGTCTTTTAGGGAAACAACTTTTAAAATTTGAACAACATGGTCATTCCATCAGAGTTTTAGTCTCTGCAGAGTGTTTAAATGTTTGTCAGTTAAACTCAAAAAAAAAAAAAAAAGACCTCAGCATCCAGTAACTTATCTTGTCAGGTGATTTTCAGAATTTCTCTAAAGACAGTGCAAATGGAAGTGATTCACTTTATTGGGATGGCACTGATATATTCTCCAGGTATCACAGACAAAACAATGGAGTCAGCATAATGACTCTGTAGACCGTTAGTTTGATTAGGCAGCCTAATACTACTTCTCTCACATACTTTCCTTTAGAGCCTCCCAAATACTAAGTATTTCTGAGAATGAGTGTATCAACCTTATCATCTAAGTGTACATCCCTAGAAAGTATATGGTCAAGATAAGTGAACCTATCCACAACGTTCAAAATTTCTCCTTTTGCTATAATCAGTAGGGGTTCCATTTATACATGGTGTAGTGCTGACTGGTGAAGATCCTCTGTTTTCTTGATATTAATCATCAGGCCAAAATCAGCACAAGCAGCAGAGAATCAATCCATATTCTGCTGCATCTCAGCCTCTGAGGCTACCTTGAGTGTGCAGTCATTTGTGAATAAAAAGGCACCCAATCAGCTTTGTCTGTACTTTAGTCTTGACTTGTAGCCTTTTTCAAGTTAAATAATTTACCATCAGTACAGTATCTGACCTTGATTCCATTTTAATGACTATTAAAGGTGCCCCACAAGATGCTGAAAGCCTCAGGCTAAAAAACATGGGAGCAAGTGCACAGTCCTGCTTCCCCCCTGTTGGTGACTGGGAAAGCATGAGAGCATCGTCCATAGAACCTACACAAGTAGGCTATCACGAAATTGGGATACAATACTGATGCACTTCTCCAGGCAACCAAATTTCACTATGTTCTTCCACAGGCCCTCACAGCTTATAGTATCAAAGTCTAGTCAACGAATGCTTTACTGTGAAGATGTGCAAACCTCCATTATGCTCCTGGCATTTTGCCTAAAGTTGTTGGGCAGCAAACACCATGTTGACTGTTCCTTTGCCCTTTTTGAATTTACTCTGGCTGTGGAATAAGTGGTAATCTTCTAAAGGAAGACTCAGACAATTAAGAAACACTCTGGCAAGAGACTTACTGGTGTTAACTAAGACAGAGGCCACCTGTGAAAGTCATGGAATAACCTGTTTCTTCTTCCTTTATAGAAATAAATAATGAATAAATGAATTACCAGAACCTTAGACCTACTGCACTCTGAAGCTGGGACTCCACCAGGCCCTGCCTAAGGACTCCTCTGGACCTTCCTGGCTTGAGAGTGATTATCAGTAGTAACTGTTGCTGTTTCCCATCCAACCTGATGTCTTTCTTTTTCTTGACCTCATTAAAGGGGCCATGTCCTGGCTACTCCTTAAACAGGCCTATTCAAGGAATGGACATTGCCTCACCCTAAGTGAGTGCCTGCAAAGACTTTGCCCTAAAGGACCCAACATCTTCCAGTGCATCCTGGGTCATCTCCAGTCATCCTGATGAATATTTGGACACTGGATGCAGATGGCTCTGGAGAAGGAGTGAGGTTGGTGACCTGCACAGCCCTCCCTCACTCAAAACAAAGTCAAGTACAAACCATGTCATTATTTCTCTGATGGCACGGTCTTCTTCAGCAATGACAGATGAACACATGCAGGGTTACGACTACAGTTCTTATTGCATCCACACCTACTGCTTTGTCATTTGATCATCACCATGGGACTTCAGAGTAGCTAAAAATGGGAATATGGTATGGGTAACATGTTTTGACTCATCCATAAATTGGATTTAAGTGAGGCAGAGTTGAGCAAAGCTGTCACCCTCACTTTCTCTTTCAGAGTCAACAGACTCCAGTGTTAACACAGAAATCAAGATGACTGGTGATGGCTCAGGATGCAGTGACTGAACTTTGTGTCTTTGGTTTCTAACCAAGCTCTAAGTCTCTGCTGCACCTGCTTCTGCTGCCTTCATTGCCCATTGGGAAAAAAAAAATTATGTGCTTATTTTTCTCAGGAGTCTTCACAGGCTTGGAGTAGAAACCTGTCTCTGCCCACCCCCATTCACTGAATGGTTTGGGGTTCTTAGATTACCTTCAACCTGATTGAAAAGTTGTGAAAAGTTTTTAATACACAATGGCTACTGTACATACTGTAGCTTCTTGGAGTCACAGGTGAGATCTAATGGCAGATAGACACTAAATGTGGAAAGCAGCTCTGAAAACCAGCTCAACCACTCTTACATCAGAGGTATAGCCTTCTTTTAACACCCAACCCTCAAACCCAAGGTTACAACCTTGGAGTTACTCTTGTTTCTTTACTTTCTCATCCAATGATAGATCTTCAATTACATCTCAAAATATCTGTCATGTTTCTTTCTCTCTACTATCAACATAACCACACTATTCCATTATTTCTTAACCTGAACTATTGCATAGCTTGCAAATTGTCTCTCTCCTTGAAAGTCCATTCTTGACACAACTGCTAAAATGACATTTCAAAATTGCATGTATGACCATATCTCTCATCTGTTCAAGATTTTTCAGTGACTCTGAATTTCCTTAAGGAAATATAAGCTTCTCTGTTTGACATTTAATGTCAGTTATAAAATCTGAGCCCACTCTATCTATCTGAGATAAATAGGTTATGTTCCTTCTAAAGTAGTATTGTCAAATTTAGCTATAATTGGGGGACACAAAACCACATACATGAATCCTATTAGTAGCATGTTAATATGTTGACTTACAAAACCATACATTATCATTACTTATGTTCTACCATATTTCAATTTTGTTAAATATTTCCTAATTTGATTTTAATCTGATTTGATTTGATTTTTGTTCACAAAATGCCAATTTATTTTATGATTCTTGAAGTGATGACTTCATACATTCTTTTTAATTAGTCCTTTGATGTGAAGTGGAATATTTCATACAGTTTGTGAGATATTTGATTCTGCATAAGGAAAATGCAAGAAGTGGTGTGTTCTGGTAGAGAGTCAACTTTGGAGTCAGGACTGCCTGGGTTCAAGTTTTCCCTTTGACACATACCGTGTGGTCAGGGACAAGGCACTTAACCTGCCAGTGTTTCAGGAAAACTTCCAAGACTACTGATTGCAGATGACTATAATTGCATCAATGGGGGGAGTTGAAACACACCAGTGAAGTTACATATCTTTTGATATTTCTCTTGATTCTTGTATTTGAAAGTCAAATTTTCTATTCAGCTATGGTCTTGTCAACAAGAACACTTGGAAGTCCTCTATTTCATTGAAATTTCATTTTTCCCTTCAAGTATTTATACTCTGTTTTGCTAGATAGATGATTTTGGTCTTAGTCCTATCTCCATTGACCTCTGGAATGTCATATTCCAAGCCCTTCAATCCCTCACTGTAGAAGCTGTTAAATCCTGTGTCATTCTAATTGTATTTCCATAGTACTTGAATTATTTCTTTCTGTCTGTTTGCAATATTTTCTTCTTGATCTGGAAATTCTGGAATTGGGCTACAATATTCCTAGAAGTTTTCCTTCTGGGATCTTTTTCAGGAGGTTATCAGTGAATTCTTTCCATTTCTATTTTACACTCTAGTTCTATAATATCAGGGCAATTTTCCTTGCTAATTTCATGGAAGAGGATTCTAAGCTCTTTTTTTGATCATGGCTTTCAGGTAGTCTCATAATTTTTAAATTGTCTCTCCTGGATCTATTTTCCAGGTCAGTTGTTTTTCCAATAAGATATTTCACATTGTCTTCTATTTTTTTTTATTCTTTTGGTTTTATTTTGTAATTTCTTTGTTTCTAATAAATTCATTTGCCTCCAACTGCTCCATTCTAATTTTTAAAGCACTGTTTTCCTCAATGAGCTTTTTAATCTCCTTTTCCATTTGGCTAATTCTGCTTTTTAAATCTTTCTTCTCCTTACTGACTTTTTGAACCTATTTTGCCAATTGAGTTAGTTCATTTTTAAAGGTGTTATTTTCTTCAGTAATTTTTGAGTATTCTTTAGCAAGCTGTTGACTTGATTTTCATGACTTCTTTGCATCACTCTCATTTCTGTTCCCAATTCTTCTTCCACCTCTCTTACTTGGTTTTCCACATCCTTTTTGAGCTCTTCCATAACCTGAGATCATTGTATATTTTTTTCGCAGGTTTTGGATGTAGAAACTTTGATGCCTTCCTCTGATGGTATGGTTCCTTCTTCCTCATCTGAAAGGATGGAAGAAAGTAGCTTTTCATCAAGAAAGTGTTCTTCTATAGTCTTATTTTCCCCCTTTTTTAGCATTATCCCAGCCAGTTACTTGACTTTTGAGTACTTTGTCAAATGGAAGATATGCTGTAGGGACCTATAAATTCTTAGTTATTCCAAGATGGCACAATCAAGGGAGAGGAGTTTATTCCTCTCCTGGCCTGAGCTCTGGTCTGGGATCAACTACAAGAACTGTTTTCTGGCCAGGAGGTGTGAGTAGGATTCCCTCTCCACAGCCATCACCAGGACCCAAGATCACCTCTCAGAAATGAGACCCAGATTGGTAGCTCTATTCCCCCAAGATCTTTAGGCAGAGGGCTCCAAAAGTGGATTCTGCTGTTACAGTGGCTGCTGCCACCCTGGGACCTGGATTGGGATCAGACTGCACACCACTCTCACCCAGGTGAAAGAGCTTTCTCACTGACCTTTGAAGCTATCTGATGTTTGTGAACTGCAGCTGCTACCTGTGATTCAGCACCCTGAAGCCTGGTCTGGTCCTATCTGTGCCTTTTCATGCAGCCAAGGCTTGAGTGCACTCTGCTCTGAACCTAGTGCGATAGACCTTTCCTCTTCACCTTCCAGGCTATCTTGGGCTGAAAATCTCTTTCATTCTGTCATTTTGTGGCTTCTGCTGCACTAGAATTTGTTTAGAGTCATTATTACAGGTGTTTTATGGGCTATGCGGGAAGAGCTAGAGCAGGTCTGCCTTTCTATTCCACCATCTTGGCTCTCTTCTTTAATCTGATTTTAGTTGCACTGAGGAGTATTGTCCACTTCATTGGACCATTGACACCTCTGCTATAAGAGTTTACAGCATATTACACCACAATACTGGCCATTCCTCACTCCAACCCTTTCAGGGCTTAGCCTAAATGTTACCTCCTTTAAGAAGCCTTTTCTGATTTCTCCAGTTTTTAGAAAATCTCCTCTATTGCTGATGTTTTTATTTTTTAATCAATATGCTGGATTCAATTACACAAGTACATTTGGTAACCTTTCTACCACCATCAGAATGGATTCTTACTGAAAGCAGGAACTGTTTCAATAGATGGTGCTTAATATAAATTCTTATTTATTAAGGACTGTAACACCAGGAAATCAAATATACAGATGATATAGCTCATTTACAAGCACTCCTTACTATTGTTAGATGGAACCTATCTGACTTCTAACTTTCACAACAACACAAAGGTAAGAAATATTTTTTTTATGAAATCAATATTGAATCCATGATATTTGTCCCCACACCCCAACATTAATAAAATGCAAGGGAAAAGTCCATAAATAGACATAGAAAAAAAACTAAGGTCTAATTCTTTTATTCATTTTACATGTCTTGAAATAAACCTGAACTTATGTTTTACGTGGGAAGAAACTTTGTAATTTTGCGAGTCTATGAGTGTCCTCTGACTCTATCTCTGACACTCTCCTCTCCTTCTAAATTTTAGCAATGCTATTCTCTCTTGGTTCTCTTCTTACTTATCTGACCACTCCTTTTCAATTCCCTTTGCTGATTCTTCATCCAGGTCAATGGCTGTCCCAAAGGACTTGGTCCTACCTAGACTTTCTCCCTGTACACTGTTTTGCTTGGTGACCTCATCAGCTCTCATGGGTTCACTTATCATCTATTTGATGTAGCTTCCCAAATCTACTTGTCCAGCCTAAAATTATCTGCTCACCTCCAGTTTAATAACATCAACTATTTATTTTCATCTCAAATAAGATGTCCTTTAGACATCTTAAACTTAATATGTCCAAAAAGAATTAATTCTTTCCACTCAAACCCTCCTCATTTCTAGAATTTTCCACTGATCTTGAGGGCACAGCAGTCATCTTAGTCACCTTGATTTGTAATCTACTAATCATCCTCTACTTACTCACTCTCCCCATTTCCCTGATCCAATATTTTCTCAGTCCCTGTCAATTTTACCTTCATAATTTCTCTTGCATATGTCCTCTTCTTTCCTCTGACATTGTCACTACTGTGGTGGTGCAGGCCCTTATCACTCCATTCCTGTCCTGCTGCAATAGCCAGCTGCTTGATATGACAATCAAAAACCTCTTTCCTCTTCAACTTACTTTTGAGTAAGCTGCCAAAAATTTTTTCCTAAAACACACTGAACCTGCTTCCTGTCTGCTCAACAAACTTCAGTTGTTTCCTACCACTTACATGATCAAATGTAAAATACTCTGTCATTCAAAGTTCTTTACAACAAATTCTACTCCTCTTTAAACTTCTTCCATTTATGCTCCCACCACATTCACTAACCAAATCAGTCAATGACACAAGATCTTTTTGTTGTTCCTTAAGCAAGACATTCTACCTCCAACTCTAGACATTCTCACAGACTTACCACTCTGCCTTCAATTCTTTCCCTCTTCATTGCTATCTACTGACTTTCTTTGCTTCCTTTAAGTGCCAGCTAAATCCTAACTTTTATAGAAAGCTTTTCCTGTTCCTTCGTAATTTTAATACCTTTCTTCTTTCAGTTATAAATTTTTGCCAGTAGTATAATGGGAAAATGTGTGACTGAAAATGTGGTATGGTTTAAACAAACAAACAAAAACAAAACACAATGAATTTGTAACCAAAATAGAAAAAAAGAACAAAATGAACAAAACATTGAGAAAATAATCAATGGCTGATGAAAGGTAAACTAAAATTCTAAATGCTTGAAATGGCATTAGGAAGTTTAATTTCTGTCTCTAAACTTCTGGTTCTTGTCTTTGAAATGGAAGGATTAGATTAGATATTTTCTAGAGCTTCTTTGAATTTTAAGAATCATAAGTCTTCTCTTCAATGCACTTAAACATATTTTTGTATATATCAAAACTTTATAGATATAATCTGAACCTGAATAATTTTACTGTTACTTATATTTATCTTATTAGTGACTAGGCATGCGTTTCTGTGCCAGTCTAGGAACAAAAAGATTCCATTGTCTGAGAAAACACTTCAAGATGGAAGCCCTCCTTCTTAGTGTGATTCTGCATAGATTTTTACATTTATCCACATTTGCAAGAGCAAAAAAAAAGAAGGAAGTCCTATGTTCTAAGGTGCTTCGCCTTACTTAGTATACTAGAATAATTTCTTGAAAAATGCAAGGAAAGTGAATTATATTTCATCCTCACAGAATTTATCTTTTTTTCTTATAATGGTAATGGTCTCTAAAAAAATTCTAGTGTTTGAAAATGTGTTGAACAATGAGCAGCTGAGAATGATTTGATCACTGTGGATTGTCTACTGGGCAGTTTCAGTACTATACATATTCAATGAGGTGATCATAAGATCATCTCGGAAAAAATGGAATAATCTCAACAAATTTGATTTTCAATGACATGGGAGCTATCAGCTACTCTATCAAGGAAAGAATAGATTTTTCTGCCTAGTTCCCTGGATGAGCCAAATAGTGTAGACTTTAATGTGGAGGAGAAATGAAACTGTAAAATCGAAGCAAACTAGCAGTTGGGGAAAAATTAGGAAAGGGAACAGAAATGAGTGTAAATTCCTCATTCCATTTTATTGTTGTCTTTGGTTTTATCTTTAAGGTTAGAGCAGAAAGATGTAAGAAATAGAAAGTAAGAAGTATCAGTTACAAAAGCTAGACCACTGTAGTTGATACATCTTTCAATGATCACTGGTTTGTTTTTCTTCTCTTAAATTACTTGTAAATGATCACTTGGATCAAAGAAAAAGAGACAAGAGATCTCTACACTCACAAGGGACTTAACTAGGTATAATTTATTAGTGTTAAATTATACAGCAAAGCTTTCAACACACTTTGGCATATGGCATCCAGATTCCTTTAGTCCTAATCTGGGATGTGACACATTTTAGAGTTCTGACCAGGACTCTGTCAGGACTGCAAATCGTTCTCAGTAGCTTTAACATTTTGCATTACAACTACTTAGTGGTGATCAAGTTACATTGATTGGTGATAAGGACATGATTCTAGAGAAAAGGGTTGAACACTAAGTAAAGTACAAGCAAAGCTTAGAGAGATATTGGTTTCCTGGCTCAGTAAGAAGGCAGATGAAATTCACTTTTATGCTGATAGGAACAATCAAAACTACTTATATGATTCCCTGAAAGCTATTTATAGACCAAAAACCTATGATGTATCCCAACTACTTAGTGCTGATGGAGCCATATTGATTAGAGATAAGGACATGATCCTAGAGAGGTGGGCTGAATACTTCCATAGTGTTCTCAACAGACCATCATCAGTCAATGCTGAGGCCATTAACCACTTACCTCAGGCTAAAGTCAATCCCCCCCTTAGCTGTACTTTCTTTCTTTTTTTTAATTTAATTTTATTTTTTTAAATTTTTTTTTAATGTTTTACAATCATTTCCTTAAAGTTAAGATTTTATCCCCCCCACGCTTCCCCCAATACCCCGCTCCCTCCCCATGACAGCATACAATTCTGCTTAGGTTCTACATATACTTTCCTATTAAGCACATTTTCACTATATTCATGCTATGTAGTCGAACTAAAATAAATGGAAGAAATCATATAACAAATTAACACATAATACACTGAAACCCACCCACACACAAACATGATCTGCTACATTTTGCAAGTGACTTCCACATTTCTTTCTCTGAGTGTGGAAGGCATTTTGCCTTAGAAGACCGACATAAGGATTTTTGTTTTTTTTCTCAGTAAGTTCTTGTGTTATTACAAAGTTCCAAGTCTACCAGAAAAAACTCTCGCACACTGTGGTCGTTGCTGTGCACAAAGTTCTCCTGGTTCTGCTACTTTCGCTCAGCATCAGATCACATAAATCCTTCCAGACCTCCCTGAAGTCTTCTTGTTCATCATTTCTTATGGCACGATAGTACTCCATTACATTCACATACCATAATTTATTCAGCCATTCCCCAATTGATGGGCATCCCCTTGACTTCCAGTTTTTGGCTACCACAAAGAGTGCTGCTATAAATATTTTTGTACATGTGGGACCCTTTCCCGTTTTTATAATCTCTTGGGGATACAATCCTAGTAGTGATATTTCTGGGTCAAAGGGTATGCACATTTTTGTAGCCCTTTGGGCATAGTTCCAAACCGTTCTCCAGAAGGGTTGGATGATCTCACAGCTCCACCAACAATGAATTAGTGTTCCAACTCTCCCACATCCTCTCCAGCATTTATCATTTTCTTGTTCTGTCATGTTTGCCAATCTTACAGGTGATGTGGTACCTCAGAGTTGTTTTGATTTGCATCTCTCTAATCAATAGTGATTTAGAGCACTTTTTCATATGATTATAGATATTTTTGATTTCTTCCCCTGAAAATTACTTGTTCATATCCTTTGACCATTTATCAATTGGGGAATGACTTGTATGGTTATATATTTGAGTCAGTTCTCTATATATTCTAGAAATGAGGCCTTTATCCCCGAGCTTAGCTGTAAAAATTTTTTCCCAATTTACTACATCCTTCCGAATTTTGGTTGCATTGGGTTTGGTTGTGCAAAAACTTTTCAATTTAAAGTAATCAAAATTATCCATCTTGCATTTCATAATGCTTTCTATCGTTTCTTTAGAAAAAAATTCTTCCCCTCTCCATAAATCTCATAAATACACTATACCTTGCTTCTCCAGTTTATTCATGCTATCAATCTTTATACCTAAATTATGTACCCATTTGGACTTTATTCTTGTGTACGGTGTCAGGCATGGGTCTATGCCTAATTTCCGCCACTCAGTTAACCAGTTTTCCCAGCAATTTTTGTCGAACAGTGAGTTCTTATCCCAGAAGCTGGGATCTTTGGGTTTATCAAACAGGAGGTTGCTGTATTCCTTGCCAACTGTGTCTTGAATGCCAAGCCTATGCCATTTGTCTACCCCTCTGTTTCTTAGCCAATACCAAGTGGTTTTGATAATTGCTGCTTTATAATACAATTTGAGGTCTGGTAGCGCTAGGCCACCTTCCCAAGCATTTCTTTTCATTAGTCCCTTTGATATTCTGGACCTTTTGTTTTTCCAGATGAATTTTGATATTATTTTATCCAGCTCTAGAAAATAATTATCTGATAGTTTAATTGGTATGGCACTAAATAAGTAGATTAATTTAGGTAGAATTGTCATTTTTATTATATTAGCTTGGCCTACCCATGAACAACTGATGTTTTTCCACTTACTTAAATCTACCTTATTTGTGCAAAAAGTGTCTTGTAATTGTGTTCATATAATCCCTGGGTTTGTTTTGGCAGGTAAACTCCTAAGTATTTTATAGTGTCTACTCTAGCTTTAAATGGGATTTCTCTTTCTATCTCTTGGTGTTGGACTTTGTTGCTAATATATAGGAATGCAGAAGATTTGTGTGGGTTTATTTTGTAACCTGCAACTTTGCCAAAGTTGTTTATTATTTCAAGTAGCTTTTTACTTGAATCTCTGGGATTCTCTAAATATATCATCATATCATCTGCAAAGAGTGATAACTTAGTTTCTTCTTTGGCTATTTTTATTCCTTCAATTTCTTTATCTTGTCTAATTGCTACCGCTAACATTTCTAGTACCATATTGAATAATAATGGTGATAATGGGCATCCTTGTTTCACCCCTGACCTTATTGGTAATGCCTCTAGCTTATCTCCATTGCATATAATGCTTGCTGAAGGTTTTAGGTAGATACTGCTTATTATTTTATGGAAAGTTCACTTTATTCCTATGTTCTCCAGTGTTTTTAATAGGAATGGGTGTTGTATTTTGTTAAAAGCTTTTTCTGCATCAATTGAGATAATCATGTGGTTTTTGTTGGTTTTCTTGTTGATATGATTGATAATGCTAATAGTTTTCCTAATATTGAACCAACCCTGCATTCCTGGTATAAAACCTACCTGATCATAATGTATTATTCTCTTAATAAGATGCTGTATTCGTTTTGCTAAAATCTTGTTGAAAATTTTTGCATCTATATTCATTAGAGAAATTGGTCTATAATATTCTTTTTCTGTTTTATCTCTTCCTGGCTTGGGTATCAAAACCATATTTGTATCATAGAAAGAATTTGGGAGTATTCCTTCTTCCCCAATTTTCCCAAATAGTCTATATAGTATTGGAATTAACTGTTCTTTAAAGGTTTGATAGAATTCACTTTTGAATCCATCTGGTCCTGGAGATTTTTTCCTAGGGAGTTCATTGATGACTTTTTCAATTTCTTTTTCTGAGATGGGGTTGTTTAAGTATTCAATTTCCTCTTCTGTTAATCTGGGCAATTTGTATTTTTTAAAATATTCATCCATCTCATTTAGATTATCGAATTTGTGGGCATTAAGTTGGGCAAAATAATTTCTAATTATTGTTTTAATTTCCTCCTCATTGGAGGTGAGTTCATCCCTTTCACTTCTTATATTAGTAATTTGATTTTCTTCTTTCTTTTTTTAAATCAAGTTGATCAAAGGTTTATCAATTTTATTAGTTTTTTCATAAAACTAACTATTGGTTTTACTTATTAATTCAATATTTTTCTTAATTTCAATTTTATTAATCTCTCCTTTGGTTTTCAGTATTTCTAATTTGGTATTTTCTTGGGGATTTTCAATTTGTTCTTTTTCTAGCTGTTTCAGCTGCATACCCAAGTCATTGATCTCCTCTTTCTCTATTTTATTTATGTAGGCATTCAAAGATATAAAACTTCCCCTAAGAACTGCTTTTGCAGTATCCCATAAGATTTGGTAGGTTGTCTCATTATTGTCATTCTCTTGAATGAAGTTGTTGATTATTTCTATGATTTCTTCTTTAACCCATTCCTTCTTTAGGATTAGATTATTTAGTTTCCAATGGATTTTTGCTTTATCTTTCCATAGCCTTTTGTTAAATATAATCTTTTTTGCATTATGATCTGAGAAGGATGCATTGACTATCTCTGCCTTTCTGCACTGGATTTTGAGATTTTTATTTCCTAGTACATGTTCAATTTTTGTAAATGTTCCATGTACTGCTGAGAAAAAGGTATATTCCTTTCTATTCCCATTCAATTTTCTCCAAAGATCTATCATATCTACCTTATCTAGAGTTTTATTTACCTCCTTAACCTCTTTCTTGTTTATTTTGAGGTTAGATTTATCAAGCTCAGAAAGAGGGAGGTTGAGGTCCCCCACTAGTATAGTTTTGCTGTCAATTTCTTCCTTCAACTCCCTCAATCTCTCCTCTAAGAATCTGGATGCTATACCACTTGGAGCATACATGTTTAGTAATGATATTGCTTCATTGTCTATGGTGCCTTTTAGCAGGATATAGTTTCCATCCTTATCCCTTTTGATTAGATCTATTTCTGCTTTTGCTTTGTCTGAGATTAGGATTGCTACTCCTGCCTTTCTTACATCAGCTGAAGCACAATATATTCTGCTCCATCCTTTAACCTTTATCCTATGTGTATCCCCCCATTTCAAATGTGTTTCTTGTAAGCAGCATATTGTTGGATTATGGCTTTTAATCCATTCTGCTATCCGTCTCCGTTTTATGGGAGAATTCATTCCATTCACATTCACAGTTATGATTACAATCTGTGTATTTCCCTCCATCTTCTTTCCCACCATTTGTGCTTTTAGCTCTCCTGTCTCCCCTCCCCTCCTCACTAGTATTTACTTTTCACCACCTCCTCTTGCTGCCTTCCCCTCTTTCTTTAAGCCCCCCTCCCTTTTACTCCCCTTTACTCTTATTGCTTCTTCCCTCCCTTTTGCCTCCCTCCCCTTTCTTCCCCCTTCCCCTCCCACTGCTTATAGAGCTAGTTAGGATTTTCTACTTAAGTTTATTGTTCCATCCTTTAAACAAATCTGATGAGAGTACCTCTCACACAATGCTCATCTCCCTCCCCTCTTTCCCTCTACTATGATTTTGTATTTCTTCTTGTGATGTAATTTGCCATTTTCTCCTTCCTCCTTTTCACACCTCCTGTTACACTCCCTCCTCATACTTAAATCACATTTTTTATCATGATATCATTTACTTTATACCCGTTCCCCCTATGCTTATCCCTTTTATATTTCTTAATAGACGCACAGTTCTCAAGATAAACAGATATCATCTTCCCTTATAGGGAGGTGAACAACTTGCCCTCATTGAGTAGCAAGTTGTTCCCCCGCGACTGTTTACCTTTTTATGATTCTCTTGAGACCTGCATTTGAAGATCGAATTGTCTATTAAGTTCTGGCGTTTTGGTCAGGAAACTCTGGAAATCCCTTACTTCGTTTAATGACTTTCTCCTTCCCTAAAATGTTATGCTGAACTTTGCTGGGTAGTTGATCCTTGGTTGCAGTCCCAGCTCCTTTGCCTTACGGAATAATGGGTTCCAATTATTTCAATCTTTTAATGTAGAAGCTGCAAGGTCCTGTGTAATCCTGATTGTATCTCCTTGATATTTAAATTGTTTCTTTCTGGCTGCTTGTAATATTTTCTCCTTCACTTGATAGCTCTGGAATTTGGCAACTATATTTCTTGGTCTTTTGAGTTTGGGGTCCCTTTCAGGAGGGGAACAGTGCATACTTTCGATGACTATTTTGCCCTCTGAATCTAGTACTTCTGGGCAGTTTTCCTTGATGATGTCCTGGAAGATATTGTCCAGGCTCTTTTCTCCATCCTGGGTTTCTAACAGGCCAATAATTCTTAAGTTTTCTCTTCTGGATCTATTTTCCAGGTCAGTTGTTTTTCCAATTAGATATTTTACATTTTCTTCTATCTTTTCATTCTTTAGATTTTGTTTGAGTGATTCTTGCTGTCTTATTGAGTCGTTAGTTTCTACTTGCCCAATTCTAATCTTCATCACATTGTTTTCTTCTGTTAACTTTTGTATCTCTTTTTCCATCTGCCCAATTTTTCCTTTTAATAAGCTATTTTCTCCAGTTAATTTTTGTACTTCCTTTTCCATTTGGCCTTTCAGGAATTTATTTTCTCCAGTTAATTTTTGAACTTTTTCCATTTGTTCAATTTTCCTTTTCAGGGAGATGTTCTCATCAGTGAATTCTTTCTTAATAATTTTAAGATCATTGGCCAGTTTATCTTCTATTTCCTTCTTCAGCTGTTCCAGGAGAGCTGCTTGTACTTGCGAGTAGTTCATAGGCCCTTCTGAAGTTTCAGATGGAAGTACAGTCTCAGGTGTGACCTCTTTGATGTTTGTGTTTTGGTCCTTATCCCCATAGAAAGATTCTATGGTTCTTTCGGCCCTCTTCTTTTTCCTGTTCATGATTTTGATTGAGTGTTGTGGCTTCTGGTTCTTTCAGTCAGAAGCTAGAGAACTTTTTGCTGAGCTGATGTGTGAAAAAGCTAAAAGCAGGTATTTGTTTGGTGTTTCCCTGATCAGCCCTGGGTTTAGCTTGTTAAGTGTGGGGGAGGGGTGCTCTGGTCCCAGGAGATTTCCTTAGCTGAATTGAGGCAAAGGCAAGCTCAGGGGCTGGTAATCCCAACTGCCCTATTATCTTTCTGATTCCCCTGGACAGCTGAGGCACGCCTAGATGCTAATGCGTGTTCCCAACCCTCCTGGGGCTCCTCTCCTGGTGCTGAGGCTTGCCTGGGTCCTAGTGTGAATTTTCTCTGCCCTAGGTCCTCTGTCCTTCAGGTTTGCCTCTGCCACCGTATGAGGAATCCCCCTTAGCTATTTTCCTTGTCTCAGGTGTTATGAGACTATTGGTCTCCTTCTTCTAATTCTACTGATCTGGGATTTTTCTGGGGAGATATTTTATGTTTCTTTCAAGGTCATCAAGGGGGAAGGAGAGAGCATTAGCTGATCACTCCGCCATCCTGGCTCTCGGAAGTTCAAGTAGGTGACTTACTGGAGTTTGATCTTCAGGCTGAAAGTCTCAGGATCTGCTGCGCTGATAATCTGGCGCTCGGGGGCTCTCACTGACTCGGATCGCTTGTCTCCCACCCCGGGTGCCGCTCCTCTGGTTCCGCCCGCCACTCAGGTTTCTCGGATCTCTTCTGCTCCGCTGCGCTGGCCACGCTGCGCTGTGCGCTGTGGGCTCACCCCTGCGGAACAGATCCTTCCCGTGGATCTTCCAGTCCCACCTGAGCTCCGAATCCGTCACCGTCTGTCTCCCACTCGATTCCGCACCTCCAAAATTTGGTCAGATTCTCCCCTCAGAGGTACCTGGAGGAGTTTGTCCGAGAGCTTAGGTGAGTCACTCCTTAGCTGTACTTTCAACTGAAGAAGAGGTTTTGAGGGCCGTTAGTCTCCTTTCATGTGACAAAGCACCTCGTGCTGATTCTATTCCAGCTCGTATTTACAAGGTAGGGGGACCATTGCTCATTATAAAAACTGACCGAAATTTTCCAGGTCATATGGCAAGAGGAGGTTATCCTCCAGGAGTTCAAGTATATCTCCATTGTCCATTTTTATAAAGGTAAAGGTTGTCCTGCCACAATCACAGGGGGATCTTGCTCTTAGTCATTCCTGACAAGATTCTTTCTAGAGTCCTCTTTAATAGTCTGATCCTTCACCTGAAAGATGGCCATTTTCCTCAGAGCCAGTATGGTTTCAGAAAGGGCCAGGAACAGTTGATACGGTATTTGCTGCCCAGCAACTCCAGGAGAAATGCCAGGAGCAGAACAGAGGTCTTTACACAACATTTATAAATGTGACCAAGGCTTTTGACACTTAGTCGTGAGGTCTTATGGAAAATTATGTCAAAATTTGGTTGCCCAGAGTTCATCAGCATTATAAGTCAGTTTCATGATGGCATACTTGCCCAGGTTCTGGATAGTGGACAATGCTCTTGTGCCTTTCCAGTCACCTGTGGAGTGAAACAGGACTGTGCTTGCTCCCATGCTTTTTAGCATGTTTTCAGCCATATTGTCAAATACTTTCAATGAGGATGAACACAGGATCAAGGTAAGCTACCATATTGATGGTGAATACTTCAATTTGAAAAGGTTACATGCCAAGATCAAATTGGAGGGAGTATTGGTGCATGATCTTCTGTTTGCAGATGATTGTGCACCCAGTGTAGCATCTCAAGCTGAGATGCAACAAAATATGGATCAAATCTCTGCTGCTTGACTGTGCTAATTTTAGCTTAATAATTAAAACCAAGAAGACACAGGTGCTCCATTAGCCACCACCACAGTATGGGAGAGAAGAGATATTAGACTGACTACAAACAAGCCATTGTGCTGACCTCATTGCTGTATGCCTGTGAAACATGGACAGTCTACCAGCGCCATTCCAGGAAACTGAATCCTTTCCATTTGAACTGTCTTGGGAAGATTCTGAGGATCACCTGGCAGGATAAGATAACAGACACTAAGTTCATTGCTTGAACTAAATTGCCAAGCATTCAAACTATGCTTCAGAGAGCATAACTCTGATGGTTTGGCCATGTTGTTCGAATGTAAAATACATGCTTGCCAAAAAGACTATTTTATGGAGAACTTGCATGGGGCAGGCCATCACATGGTGATCAGAAGAAGAGATACAAGGACACTCTCAAGATCTCTCTCAAAAACTCTGGATTGATTGTATGACATGGGAAACACTTGCACATGACTGTTCAACATGGTGCGCCCACATCAGAAAAGTACTGTTCTCTATGAGCAAAATAGAATTGAAACAGCACAAAGGTAATGTAGGATGATCAAATTTGGAGTATCCAGCCCAAATATTCACATGGACTATCTGTGCTAGAGCATTCCAAGCTCACACTGGTCTGATCAACTAGAGTAGGACAATTGAAACTTGTCTTTATCATGGTGATGTCATTTTGGTCCTCTCTGAGAATGAAAGGCACCAACCAACCAACCAGTTTAGGAGGACACAGAGAGACTGAAAGGTGAAATAGGGTTAACTCCTGATTTTGGCATTTGCTAGTTCTGAGATCATTACCAAGTTACTTAACCTTTGCAATTAATTTTCCTCATGAGTAAAATTAGATCAATAATGCCTTTAATATTTATTTCATAACGTTTAATATTTATTTCATAACGTTTATGTAATACACTGAGTAGAGGTTGGTTATTGTTATTATCAAATGTAACAATCTAGCGTTAACAGGCACAGATACTTCTGAATATTATAGTTATAAGCAAGCAATAGAGAAGCACCAAAAGTTTCAAAATTTTCATGGGTTTAGTGATATTTGATACACTGATGTATCATTTTAGCTGTTTCCATCTATGCATCCCCACGCCTCCTCCTTTCTTCTCTAGGGGAAGAATCTTAGCCTGAACAGACTGAGCAACTCTGAAAACATGTGAAATATGTACCTTTATTTTTTAAGAAAAAGCCATATCAAAACATTAATGGTAGAAAAACATGCTTGAAGTCAAGCAACAATGTGGCATGGGGAATAGACTACTTGATTTGAAGTAAAAAAAAAAAAAAAGAAAGAAAGACTCCTTCCTCTGATACACACTAGTTATAAATCTATGGGCAAATTAATTCACCTCAATCATTAGTTTCCCACAAAATGAGGATAATGCTACTTATACTATTTAGTTTGCAGTGTTGGTGCGGGTGAGTCATATGATAACACATGTGAAGTGCTATATAAATGTCATATATCAACATTCCTCTGTGGAGATACAACATGTTCACAAACAAGTAAATACAAAGAAATTTCACGTGATGAAATAACTGAATGATCATAAAATGATTTAGTTAGAGCAAAGCTCAAGAGTTGAGGATCAAAGGAAAATAAGAGTCCTAAGAGACAGAAACAAGAAATACATGATTTTAAGGCAAGGGAGTCAAAATGTCCCTAGACTTAGAGACATAAGGTGACATGTTGGGCCATATGTTCAGCAATATGGCAAAAAAAAGTTGATTTCCATAAAACTCTTCATTGTAAAATCTGCAAGAGAAGGAAATGTGGTCCAAATCTAAAGAAACTATTAAACTGAAGTGATTGTACTAGATGATATTTATGGTCACTTCAAAGCCTCAATTTATAATCCTAAGAATACACAGGACAAGAATACTGAAACACCATATAAGCTGAATAAAATATTCAGCTTAAGCATAAGTTGAATAAAATAAAATCAGGAAACTGAAATAGTTAAAGCTACCATTTCACTTCTCTGCTTTTATCTGCTAGGGGACTGACCAGTTAAAACAACCTCACATGCTTGGACTTCAGGATTCAGGTAAGGGGGAAAGCATTGCTCATTTCCTCTATGACAGTGATTGAGTCTGAATAACTTGACACAATGGAAGAGGCAGGCAAAACTGATTTTATTAAACCATATGAAAGAAAAAAATGGATTGCCAGTGTTTGATAGTGGGGAAGGAGGTGTTTGATGTGGTGGGGGAAGATTGGACTGCACAGAAATGGCTAGAGTGGAAGGGTTTATCATATCAAAGGAAAAGAAGACTCCAAAGCTCCATGAGATCAATCTTTTTTAGTCACATAGAGTTTATTCTGGCCAGAGGAATTACTGAGTCTCTACACTGCCCAAGTGTAAATGATTTAAGAAGCTACACCTTGAGAGACTATTCAGGAATATACAGTCATAGGATTTAGACTTACAAAGGACTTTAGCTTTCATCTAGTATGATGGCCTGGTTTTACAGTAGAAAGTCTTAGAGTTTGTTCAGTGTCACAGAAAGCAAGTGGCAGAGCCCAAATTTGAGTACAGTCTGTCAATAAACATTTATTAAGCAACTTGTATGTGCTAGGAATTGTCCTATATCTTAGGGACACAAAAAGAGGTTTAAAACAGTCCAAAATAAGTAAAGAAGATATATATATTTTAAAAAATGCATTTTTAAGCAAAATGACTGACTTTGAAGGATGCACAGAGATAAATGAGGACCATAAATATTTCAGAAGCAAAACAAAATGTCAAATTAAAAAAAAAAGCTTAAACACTATAATGAAGGATGTAATAGCAATGCTCAGAGTTTTGTGCAATAATAAAAAAATAGCAGTGATTGATTAATTCCGTAAATTATGAGGACTGAAAAAAAAACGTTCTAGAAAGTTTAAGATATTTAGTGTTTAAATTTCATAACATCAATGCAAAACAATGAATGTTACAAACATCCAGAAGAAAGGTCTTTAACTATGAAGGAACTTCAACTCAAGAAACAGAGGATCAAACCAAACATATAAAATCAAGGAAAAGAATGGAATATCATTTGAAAAAGCAAAGGAAATTGAAATGTCAACCCAAATAATCTTCCTTCAAATGATACTACTCACCATAAAAGAAAATGAATACCAGAATTTCAAATGTATAGATGCAATTTAGACATACCTAAGGTGAAAAGCAAAAGCAGAAGTAAAAGTGAAACAAAAGAAAAACAGATTTTGATAGAACATTTGACTTATAAAAAAACTGCAAACAAAATAAACATGAGAAGAGCAATAATTATCATTATTTATAGAATAAGCAAATAGTATTTCTAGACTATTGCTTTTTCTTTTTGGAGAGGGAAAGGCAAGGCAATTGGAGTTAAGTGACTTGTCCAAGGTCACACAGCTAGCAAGTGTGTCTGAAGCTGGATTTGAACACAGGTCCTCCTGACTCAAGAGGTGGTATTTTATTCACTGTGCCACCAAGCTGCCCCTACACTATTGTTCCACTATTGTTCAAAAGGGATAGAAATGAAATTTAAAAAGACAGATCAAAGTATTAAAAAAAAGCAAAAAAAATGGAAACTTGATGGGAGAAAATAAATCTAATTGCTTAAAGGTTTATTCAGATACTAAAATGTCAGGAGAAAGTGGAGGAGGAACTGAATTAATAAACTGTTGAGTAATTCTCATGCTCATTTACAAGCGAATCAATATCTTTAGAACAGCAGGTAGGGAGTAGAAAGGAAAAATCTAGAACTAAGTATAAAAAAATCAGAGGACAGAGGATGACTATTATAAAATGTCTACCCACAAAAAGTCAAGGATGAATATAGATGGATAAATTTCCTCACTTAAAATAAAAATGAACATATGAGACAAAGGGTAGGCATAAAATATTTTGATGTTGAAAGGAGGAAGGCAGGTTTCACTTTAAAAGTGGAAATGTAAAAATGGTATTAATCACTGAAGACCAGGCACATCAATTGATGGCCAACTCAGACTCATTATGTTGTTTTTCCATGGCAGTTATCATGTGATGATCCTATACTCCTGCTCCTACCATAAACCTACTACTCTAGCTGCTGCTCTGTATCTGTGGACTTCTGATTAATAAGAATTTACTACGTGTCAATTGACCTAAGACAACCATACTACTTATTTCCCAGAGGTCTTCATGAAATGCCATTGTGTCATACATTCTCCTATATTTCCACCTAAAGATATTGGAAATATAATAAAATCAACACTTTTTTCTTCCTAGAAAATGCACATCAATCAATGTCTCTGTCTTAGTTTACCATCCCTGTGACTTCCCTATCTAAGATATGTCATCCATGATCCTCCACTATGGCTTGTGTGTATTAGAATATAAGTTTATTGGAATAAGGGAATATCTTGATTTTTGCGTTTGTATCTCCAATGCCTAGTCTCCTACAAGGCACATAATACATGCTTAACAAATGCGTTTTTGTTCATTCTTTCCTGGGAATATCATTCTAGGAAGACATGAATAAAAGAGAAGAACATACACATAGCAAAATATTTATAAAATGACATTTTCTGGTAAGAAATAACTAGAAAAAATGAGTACTGGTAAATCTGGAAATGGCTAAAGAGCATGAGGTACGTGAATTTCATGGAATATTAAATTATACTGAAAGAAAATCCATGAAGATAAGTTCAGAAAAAAAATTAAAAGACATATGACATTATGTAGAGTAAGCAGGATTTTGAAAGTCATAAATACAATATACAGCTAAGTGGTACAGTACCAGACTGGAGTCAGGAAGACTCATCTTCCTAATGTTCAATCTGACCTCAGATACTTATTAGCTGTATGATCTAGAGTTTATCACTTAACCCTATTTGCCTCAGTTTCCTCATCTATAAAATGAACTGGAGAAGAAAATGTCAAACAACTCCTGTATCTTTGCTAAGAAAACCCAGAATGTGGTCACAAAGATTTGGACATGACTGAAAGATGACTGAAAAAATAGGTGATTATAAGAGTAAAAAAGTAATAGGAGAATTATATATATATATATGTATAATAAAAATATGTTAAAATGCATCAATGAAACTTAAAACAAAAAGGTGTCATGGTGAATTTAAAAATGTAGCAAGAATTTGATTATAGTATGGATGATATAAAACGGAACAAGAAGAAATGAGTCTAAGTGAGTTGATGGGCTGACTATTAAGAATGTAAATATTTGCTACATAGCATGACTACAGTGAAAATGTGCTCAATAGGAAAGTATATGTAGAACCTATACAGAATTGTATGCTGTCATGGGGAGGGAGGGGGCTGGGAGGGAATATATGGGGGGGATAAAACTTTTAAGGAAGTGATTGTAGAACATTAAAAAAATAGAAAAAATTAAAAATTAAAAAAATAAAAAGGTAAAAATACTTTCTGCCCTCAAAAAAAATAAAATAAAACAAAAAAATACTTTGTAGTTTATTCTAGAGATAATATAGAGGTCCTTGATAATAAACAAAGAATGAAATATTATACATTCTTGGATAGTAATGTATTCTGGAAAAGAGTGGGACCTGGTACCTCTCCCTGCACTTCTCCCTAAATGGATAATAAGAGTCCTGAGAAGTTGGTTTTCTCCTCTATTTGCTATTAGCTTGAGATCCTACTACCTGTGTTTCCTCCATTGTGATCTACTAGTAATGACTAGTGTCTTATTTCCATTTAACATTAATTAGTTTTAACAAAGGCATATTTATTTCAAAGACAGGAATCATAGAAGTACATTCACCCCATTTGTCAAAATCTCACTTAAATTTCCTTAAATCCCCTCATCTCTAGGGTGAGTAGTCTAACTTTTCACACAATTTCTACCTTACATGATCCACTTAGTTTACAGTTAACTTCACTATCACTGCTGAGGGAGTCTAATTCACATATATGATTGGGTTGAGTTCCAAAGGTCATTCCTTGATACTCAGGGAACTGATGAAGAGTTGTCTTCAAAATTCATCATGAGGTGAGATTCCTAGATTTCCAGAAGACTGCTAATCTGACCGTTAAAATTCCTAGGATTGCAGCCTCCTTCACTCATTAAGGAAAAGGAAAAAAAAATACAGGAGAACAAAAAGAATCAAGATTAGTTTTCACAGAAAGCAGGTGAAGAGAAAAATCACCAAAATTTTGATCACTTTTAGTTTTTTAAGTTATCCTTAAAAAAGTCCCCTTCTTACTACATTTCCACCAAACCAGAACCGATTACCATTTAGCCTTCAAGGCATTCTCCAGTGCCTTTTATAAGGTACTTCCATTACATGTCATCACAACTATCCTGAAAACAGACTCTCAATATTCTTACACATAAGAAAATGCCATCAAAGGCTTTTTATGTATGTGTCAATCATTGTCACATGTTACACTGTGATGTCCCAGCTTCATTGGCACCCTGCAAAAGAACAAAACATATTAAGCCTCTTTGCCATCTCAGAAAGAGAAACGAGCTTCCCAGTAGCCTAGTAAGGACAAATAAATAAGGAGTTCAACTTAAATACTTAGCCTATATTTAGAATTGGATAGCGGTGGTTTTTGTTCTTCAGCCTCTTCAAATATGTTAATATAATTTAAAATATGTAAATGTATCTTTTGATAGGTGTGTGTCATTTTTAGATACCCACTACAATAAGATCTGCCTGGGGCGGGGGGGAAGCCAACATGTTCAATATTTGAAACATATGGAATTCCTTAAGGTTGTGACTGTGATCATTTCTGGAGATTTCGGATATGTCAGGTTTATATACCTTTTCATGTGTGAGTATATCCTATGGAAATGAACATTAAATTTACCGCAGATTACTCATTATTTTGACTCAGAAGGGGAAAATATTTAATGTTTTTTGAATGAGGCATTTGAATATTTTCAAGCTCATTCTAGGGAAAAAAAATAAAGTTGAATTTTCAAGGTTCCAATAAGATACAAAGTAGGTTGTAATACATTGCTTCTCATTATTCAGACTAATGACTTCAGTACCTTGTTGTTTCCCCATGGCACTGCTGTTTCACATAGAACTTGGACACTGATGGATGCTGCACAGACAAATAAAATATGGTATCTTAGTAAGAGGGCTTCTGGAGATATTCATCAGGATCACAATATTCTGAGAAACATTCAGGTACTGACTAAGAATTTGCGAAAAGAAATTTTAATTGAGGAGATGGCAATTCAGAGACACAAGCAAATGAAATCATTGTAAGTCATTTAGCTTTTGCCCTATAGGAAGAAAACAATTTAATGGGAAAGGAATTGCTGCTCCAGCTTATCTCAATTATCTATTAGAAATTCCACTTGTGTCTGAGTCAATGATAAGCTTCAGTAAGACCATGTTTTAAGAAATGCACACAGGTTATTATAGCTATCTAAAAATAATGATGAGCTAAAATATTTCTAATATTCCATATTTTAAAGAAATTTTAACTTAAAGCAATTTAATACATATTTATTAAATACTTCCATGTACTGAGAAATGTGCTCCAATAACAGAAATCCAAAGCTGGATAAGGCATAATCTTTTCAGTCAATCAGGGATCAGCCTGCTATAGTTGAAAGAATATGTAGCCTGGCATTTTTCTAGGCATTTCTCCTCTTATTCTAAAATCATGTAGTTCAATGATCAGCCTCCAGTACTTTTACAGAGGCAAAGTAAGACTTCAAGTTTTTCCAACACCCTACATGAGATGATCAACTCAGTATCATATCATAATAGATTTGAGGGTAGAATGGATCTAAAAAACTTATCTAACCCTATTTCTCATTTTGCAGATGAGGAAATGTAAGGTCTAGAATGATTTGCCCAGGGTCAAACAGAAAATAAGTGATAGAGTATGATTCGAACACAGGTCCCATATATATATATGTCTCATGAAACTCAGCATTATATATACATATATGTATATATGAAATTAATATCCAAACTCACCTCTAGGTTACCTTATAACTCAGAATAATGAAAACAAATATTGATTGTATCAAGCGTGATATTACTTCTTTGTAGCCATGTAGATTACATGTGAGTTTATCTATTAGAGAGATCCATATCAAAACAGCTCTGAGGTACCACATCACACCTATCTTATTGGCTAACTTGACAAAACAGGAAGATAATAAATGTTGAAGAATATATGGGAGAGTTAGAACACTAGTTCATTTTTGGTGGAGCTGTGAGCTGAATCAACCATTTTGGAGAGCAATTTGGAACTATGCCCAAAGGGCTATAAAATATGCATACTCTTTGACCCAACAATACCACATCTAGGCTATATTCCAAAGAGATCATAAAAATGAGCAAAGCATCCACATGTACAAAAATATTTATAGCAGCTCTTATTGTGGTGGCCAAGAACTGGAAATTGAAGGGATGCCCATCAACTGGGGAATGACTGAACAAGTTGCGGTATATGAATGCAACGAAACACTATTGTGCTATATGAAATAATGATCAGGCAGATTTCAGAAAAAAACCTGGAAAGACTTAAATGAACCAATTCTGAGTGAAATGAGCAGAGCCAGAAGAACATTATACCCAATAACAACCACAATATGCAAGGGCTTAGCAATAGATTTACACTCAGCAATGCAAGGACCTAAAACATTTCCAAAGGACTCATGATGCAAAATGCCATCCACATTCAGAGAAAGAATTATGGAGTCTGAATGCAGAATGAAGCAGGTTATTTTCTCTTTTGCTGTTTTTGTTTTGTTTTATTTTTCTCATGGTTTCTCTCATTCATTATGATTCTATGTAATATGACTAATGTGAACATGTGTGGAATTGGAATGTATGTGTGGAGCCCACATGAGATTGCATGCCACCTTGGGGAGAGAGTGATGAGGAGGGGGAGAGGATTTAAAACTTATGGAAGTGAATGTTGAAACCTGAAAACAAATTTTAAAAATGCTAAAAAATTATCACATTTCAGTATGTTCAAAATCTAAAAACCTGATACTCATATATCTTCTTGGATATTTTTAAAATAAACTCTGAATTGCATATAGTAAATTTCTCTCCAGAGAAATGTATTCCCATGACCACCTTCCCCCAAGGAAACAAGCAAAAAGTTACCTATTATTTAGCAAGAAAAAAATTAGACAATTCTTGTACTCCACTGTGTGGAGTAATAGAGAATATGATGAAGGGTCTCCAGCATGTTTGATGGATAACCCATGATATGTTTATGGGAGGAAAAGGACAAGACTCACCCAGGATGACCAGCATGGATAGACTGTAATTTGCAGATAGAAGGATTATTCACCAAATAATAGATTGATTGGAATTGTGACATTGCATTATACTGAGTCTGTAGCCATTTTAAACACCAAAGTTTCAGGATTATCCTCTTTCTATCCTCCTAATATGCAAAATTAAAACCACTATTTTTAATGTTAGTAAGAATATTTGAAGTCTTAAAAAGGGTCTAGCAGCTTGATTTATGTCTGTAAAGAGCATGCAATATACAAAAGTATCTTGTGTTTGGATGAACTTTGGAAAGAGTATGAGTGACATGGAGACTATCTAGACACAAATTGCTCCTAAGTTGTCTCTAGGCAAATTATTCCTCCCTTTTGGTGATATGATCAGTATGACTAGGTTTTCTGGGTCTCTGAAAACAGCTATTTTGTGAAAACAGAACACAATGAATACTTTTACTTTAAGTTACAGTCAGAAGTAGTCTCACAATTCTTCTATTAGGCACACAAACATTAACTATCACAGGTGGGTGAGTGCAACATAAGTTATGCACCTCTAAAGTAAACCTTAGGAACGCTTACATAACATTCACTCAAATGCCTTGCAACCTTCAATTCCCAAATGTCGTTCTCTCCCACGCTCTTAAATCCTAATGCTGTAGTAATCTATTTACTTAAATTAGTGTCCTGCCTCAGAGAACATCAAAGTGCTTCAGAAGCATTTGTGAAACAATATATTGAGCAAAGTTGTGACTTGTTTTAGGGTAGTAAAATGAGTCCAACCAGAGTTGCTACAAAACATCATATTCTGTCATTGTTTCTGCTTAGGTGCTAAGCATTAGACATAAGTACTGACTATGAAAGGCTGGAGTTTCTTACTTTTCTTAAAAGACGATTTGCGTGTGTGTGTGTGTGTGTGTGTGTGTGTGTGTGTGTGTGTGTGTGCTTTTTCTTATACTTTTCTTCCCTTAAATGAGGGAAGAAAAAAGTGATTATATATTTCTGTGTGCATATTTGGCTATCTATCTATCTATCTATCTATCTATCTATCTATCTATCTATCTATCTATCTACCTACTTATTTATCTATGTTTTATGTGCCCTTTGTGCCCAGAAAAGTATAGCTACTTAACAAAGGCTTGTTGAAAGCTTGAAAGCTTGGCCACAGAGGAGACAGAATTTTCTTTCCCCCAACTCTCTTTCAGAGATGAGAAGTTCACCAGTGTGAAACATTGCATATATGGTCATATTTATTTTTAATATATTGTTGAGTTTTGTTGGGTTTCCCCTTCTTCCACTTTTTCTATTTTTTAAGTCATTGTTACATGGGACGTTACTAGAGGGGAGGGGAGAAAGAGAAGTATGGAGAGAAAATGTAAGCAATATAAAAACAAAATATTAGAATAAAACTATTTTGAAAAGAAAACCCTTCATAAACCTCAACATTTTTTAGTAGAATAATATTGGATTGAATTGAATATTTTAAAATCCTTAGTAATTGAGATCTCTTTATGAAGCTGATGAATCAACCAGAGTAATAGGAAGATAAATTTATGCATATATTAAGGCACTAACAAATACTATCTAGCTCTTGTTTTATTGCCTTTTAAGGGTATCCCTAGTAGGCTATTTGCTTATTCCTAATGAGGCTTTTCAGTTTTATGACCCTTATAACTCTGGACAGCTGGAGCCTTGCCCTCTACTGTGGATCTTACAAGTGTCAGTGCACTCTGGGAGGGAGGACAAGGGTAAGTATCTAAATCTTTAATAATCTTCTGAAAAGGATACATGCAAAATTAATCAGTAAAGTTCTATCTTTTATTTCAGAAAGATTTACAGTGTTTGCATTAGAATTAGTCTCTTTTCTAAGATGTTACATTTGTCCTTGGCAGCAACTATGAGACTATTCATTCCTCCCAGGAAATGTTCAATTAGTTGGCAAACAGCGTCCGAAGTTCAGTAGCTATTTGTATTAATGTGCTTTTAGTTTTGTCCTCAAGAAAAAACAAGTAAGAGACCATGGGCCATTTTGCTGAGGCAGCAATGCTTTGGACCAAACTAACATTGAAAAAGTCTGGGGTCTGATCTATTCCAGGGAACCCTGTTATATAACAAAATATTTATATCCTTCCATCTCCTTGGAATTGACAATGATCAGCAAATGTGTGTAACACAGTTACTCTGATTAGAATTGAGGAAAAGAACATAGTATTATAGAGTTAGATTAGAGGTCATCAAGGTCAATCCTCTCATTTTAAGTAGTCTGAGAACTAGAGTGGCTAAATGACTTGTCCAAGGGAAGGCAGCTAGCAGGAATCTGAGGCAGATTTGAACCCAGGTACTGTTCACTAGGAGTCCAGCAATACACTATACCTTTATGGTAGAATACCTAGATCAGGAGTGGGGAACCTGCAGCCTTGAGGCCACATGTGGCCTTCTAGGTGCTCAAGTGAGGTTCTTGACTGAATCCACATTTTACAGAAGTTAATTGCTTTATAGTAATAAAGCACAGATTTGACCATGTCACTTCTCTTCTCCAAAACCCTTTGTGGATCCCTACTCTATCACTAGAATAAAATATTTAGGGCACTGAAGCCTATCTCCAGACTTTTTTTTAGACTAATTTTTCATCATTCTCCTTCATGACTCCTAAGTGCCAGTCAAGCTGACCTACTTGCTGTCCCCAAATTCAGATTGTGATGTATGGCTTCCTTAGCAACAAGTCTTATAATCCATGTAGTTTTGTTATTGGATATTGATAATGTAATTTAGCTTATTGTTAATGTAATTATGCTTCTTAATGGAAAGATCTTTTCTATCCATTAACAGGCCCATGTGGCCTTCCTGGTTCACATGGAAGTCTGAGTCAAATGGAGCCTGTGGTGAGAGGAGTTTTCCCAATGGGTAGAACACGAAGGGTGTAACAGGAAGAGGAGGAGCTAGAGCAGAGCGAGAGGAAGTGGGTCAGAGTCTAGTCAGAACTAGAAAGGAGGCAGGCAAGCAGGCTGCTGGTTAGTGTGAGTGAAAGAGCTTGCTTGTGATTTTGTGTTTTGTTTAAGGGAGCTGGTTTGTGGGAAGCCTAGCAGGAGGAGGGCTTGGGAACGGTGTTGTCCTCTGCATTGTTATTGTGTATAGATTTTTGTTGCTATGATGGATTTGGCTTTCTGATTTGATCTTCCACGTGGACAGTGTTGTATTTCACGATTCAGAATTGTGCTGGGATATTTGTGGGCACTGTGAATATCGTGTTCGCACTACATTGGGTCATTTCAGTCATGTCCAACTCTTTGTAACTTTATTTCATATTTTCTTACCAAAGAGACTAGAAAGGTTTGCCATTTCATTCATGAGCCATTTGCTCAGTTTTTACAGATGAGAAAACTGAGGCAAGCAGATTTAAGTGATTTGCCTTAGATCACACAAGTTACTAAATATCTGAGGCCAGATTCAAACTTAGGAAGTTGAATTTTCCTGACTATCCACTGTACCACCTACCTATCTTTAAAGCTCAGCTCAGGTAATACTCCCCTCCCAAGAGAATTTTCTTCCAGGTTCCCTTTCATCATTAATGCTATCTCCCACTTCATTTTATCCCATTTTGTGCTTCCTTATCTTTGCAAAGGTCCTATCCTTTTAACAGACCTTATGCTTACTGAGGGCAGGGAAAATGTTCACATTTGTCTTCATATTACCAGCATCTAGTATATTATGTGTGTGTGTGTGTATGTGTGCGTACTATTTCATTTGTGTGAGGTACTCTTTCCCCCAACATGTTTTGTACATATATGTTTACATATCAATGCAATTAGGTGCCTCTTCTGTAACTTACAGTCTTAGAGAGTTGCCTGTGGTAGAGAGAGATTAAAGAACTTGCTGATGGTCACATAGCTCATGTATCTGCCCATTAGGACATGCACCCAGTTCTTCCTGACTTTAAGCCCGGTCTTTCATGATGTAATGTTGCTCTTTATCTTGTCCTCACCACATGCTTTTGTGAATAAATGGATAAATGAATGCAATGGCACAAGAGAATAGGGTGGTAAGAAGAAACACTTGAAACACTCAACTTCTAGGAATGTCTCATAGTTATAAAATAATGGTGAAGGAGAGCAACACGTGAAAATGATATGAAGCAAGTTGAAGATGAAGTGGTTCTGGGGATTATAGGCCTGGTCTGGAGGGAAGCTAATCTGCCATTATCCTTCTAACACAAGGTGATGCATTAGCTAGAAGTCAAGAAGACTTGAGTTCAAATCCTGCCTCAGATAATTACTAGCTGTGTGACCCTGGACAAGACTGAAATTCTACCTGACTCAATTTTTTCAACTATATAATGAGATTAATAATAAGCCCAATCTCATAGGGTTATTGTAATGACCAAAAGAGATGTGCCTAGCTAGCATATAGGTTTGTGTGCCAGAGTCTTAAGTTTTAAGAAGCCCCCTGGCTTTGGAAACTCAGATGTTGGTGCTTCTCTCTCTGGTACTGATGTAAGCATTGCCTATAGTCAGACAGTTGGAAGTTCTCAATAAATGTTATGTAGGTTATGTGTGAATATGATAAAATCTCTTCAAATTGGTTCATTAATATTAATTCCATATAATGTTGGGTAACATCCTTTTAGTAAGCTATCTCTGGGAAACAAAGCTTTATAGGTTTAACGGTGTTTTTTTCTTTTCCTCTTCACTCTCAGTTAAAACATATGGAGAAAGAAGAAATAAGTCATTTGAAAATGGAAATGAAAGTCCATAATTACCATGTGGTACAGATGTATACAATGTTGTATTCTTGGAAGGCAAAGAGATCTTCAAAGTCATTAGTCTAGTTCATCTCCATACCTCTATAAAGGATTGTCTTCCACAGTAATTTATAATAATTTTTTTTTTTTGGTAAATCAATTGACTAAAAAAGAAGGGTCAGAACTTACCTATCCAAACAAATCTTATCTCCTTCATTTATCAGAGTCAGTGCGATACTCATTTGAATATCCTCATTGCTGTCAAGTCTTCATATTTCAGGGTAGAATTAACTCTGGATAAAGGCCAAATATTGCTCTGAGCCAAGTCTGGAAAATGAAATGGGTTATCAACCTTGATTAGACCATTTAAGATCCTCCAAAAAGGTCTACTAATATAATAATAAAACCAATTTTCTTGTCTGACGGCTTTTGAGGGCAATTATACAAAAGAACAAGAAAAAAAATGTTTGGAGTTATGTAACGTCCCTGGTATAAAAGTACAGGCTCCTAAGATGACTTCTTTGAAGGATTATTATTGTTTGTTCTTTGATTCAGAGGACCAACGATATCACAGGGTGGTGTCTTGGCTTGCTTGTGAGCTGTATTTAAGTGAAGCAGAGTTGCACAAAGTTGTCAGCCTTACTGTCTCTTCCAGAGTCATCAAAGTCCAGTGGCAAGGCGGAAGTCAAGATAGCTAGCAATGACCTTGAATGGAGTGGATGACCTTGGCATCTTCAATGTCTGACCAAACTTTAAGATCTCTATAGCACTTGGTTAAGTTGCCTTTGTGACCCTCAGAAATTTGTTCTCATTTGCCCACTCCACCAAGGGAAGTTTCCATATGCATAGGGTAAACATATACCTCACAGTTAGCCTTTGCATGGTTTAGCCTCATCTGCTAAGCTAGTTTTATCCAGGTGTGGCCAACGAGTTTCTTGCAGCCACGGGTAAGAGTTGGGTCAAAGGTGGACACTAATGGTGGATAAGCAGCCCCCCAAAAAGCTCCGGAGCCCTCATACCAGTGATGTCAATCTTTTCTAAATACCCCATGCACTTTGAAGCATAACAGTGACTTAAACATCGAAATTCTAATATATGTGCTGAGAAATTAGCACATTTCTATAGTACTTTGTGATGTAGAAAGAGGGAAGTGACATATGCATTGTACCTCAGTTTAGCAGATATGAAAACTGAGGCTCAAAGTATTCAAATACATTCTTCTCATTTCTAAACTAGAATGTCAGTGTCTTTTCCCCTAAAAAAATTTCAGATGAGAACTTTGATTCATAATCTACAGAAAAAAATTGAGGCCATCCACAGTGATCTTCCTGTTGTGCCCTCTTCTTCATCCTTTATTACTCAGATACTTTTTAGGACTCTCTTCTCCTTCACTGTATCTCACAAGATGAAGTGGCCTTACTCTTTCCAAAGCCAATTCATCTCTATTTGTCAAGTGATCTTATTCTATCCTGCTTCTTCCAAAAGAGTGCTTGGCATCCCCTCTCTTTACCTTATTTTTAGTCTCTCCCTCTCCACTGGTTCATTTCTTACTGCCTACAAACATGTTCATGTCTTGCCTATCCTGAAAAAAGTCTTCACTTGATCCTTTCATTCTCAGCATATATCACCGTATGCCTGTTCTGCACTTTGTAACTAAACTTCTCAAAGAGACCATCTGCAATAGATGCTTCCACTTTCTCTCCTCTCACTCTTTAAATCCTTATGTTTTGGCTTCTGATTATCATTCTAATGAAATTGCTCAGGCTGTAATTAGTAATGATTCCTTAGGAGTCAAATTTCTTGCCTTTATCTCAATCCTAATTATCTTTGACTTCTGTAAAGGGAGTTAAAAATCTTCCCTGACCATTGATAGACTTTAGGTGGGGCCATTAAAGGAGGCTTGATTAGGAGAGACTCATTTCCTATGAAGGCCCACATCTCTTGCTGATTGCTAATGAGGCTTTGGGTCACCCAGGGTCCTGCTGTCAGGCTCTGAAAAGAGTATATATCTTCTGAGGTGGTTTTCTTTGGAGCTTAGTTTTTGGAAGAAGGTTTGTGTGCCAGTCTTAAGTTTTAAGAAGCCCCCTGGCTTTGGAAACTCAGGTGTTGGTGCTTCTCTCTCTGGTATTGATGTAAGCATTGCCTATAGTCAGACAGTTGGAAGCCCTGTCTGTTGTTCCTGTTTGTAGTCTCTCTATTGTTATATGTAATTAAAGTAATTTTCTTTACTCCTTTTAAAGCTGCTTTTCTTTTAGAAAAGCAGACCTAAGAACCTGTGTAAAAGGACCTCCTGGGTGCCTGGGTACTTGTTGCATCTCTGCATCCTTTGACACTGTTGAGCACTCTCCTCCCATTAAAGTCACTCTCTTCTTTCTAGGTTTTCAGAATATCACTTTCTTCTGGTTCCCCTTCTATCTGATATTTACTTCTGTCTCTTTTGTTGGTTCCTCTTCTAAAATGTGCCCTCTAATCTCAAGTGTCCCTCAAGTTTTGTCCTAGAACCTCTTCTCTTCTCCCCCATATGATTTCTCTTGGTGATCTCAATAGCTCCTATGGTTTGAATTACTATCTCTATGCTGATAATTCATAAATCTATCTATGCTACCCCAATTTCTCTGCTGCTTTCGAATTTTGTATCTCCAAGTACTTTTCATTCATCTTGAACTTCTTAAATTCACTAGGTGTAAAGGAAAATTTATTATTTTCTCCCTAAAGCCTCCCCCACTCCTACTTTTCCTCTTACTCAGAAGCCAACACATCTTCCCAGTTTCTCAGGTTCACATCCCAGGAGGCATCCTGGATTCATGCCTATTCATTCTCCAATATGCAATCTATTGTCTAGGCTTGTCTATTTAACCTTTATAATATCTCTCTAACTCACCCCTTCTGTCCTCTGACACAAATTTCCTTCTAGAGCAGGCTATCACACATCATACCTAGATTATGACAATAGTCTCTTGGTGGGTTGCTCTTCCTCAAGTCTTTCTCCACTCCAATCCATCCTCCATTTAGCTACTACAGTGATTTTCTGAAACAATTGGTTAAATCATGTCATTTCCTCTACTCCGTAAACTTGAGTGGTTTCATATTGCTGTGAGAATAAAACACAAAATGAGCCACTCTTAACCTAGCCCCTTCCTACCTTTCTTGCTTTCTTACCCTTTATTCCCAACACTTACTTTTCCAAAATTAACACTGGCTTTCTGCCTATTACACCAAACAACATATTCCAGTTTGAGGTCCAGGCATTTTTTCTAGGTTTTCCCCTATGCCTGGAATGTTCTGACTCTCTCCCAACTACTGATCACCTTGGTTTCCCTTAAGTATGAACTAAAATCTCACCTTCTACAGGATGCTTTCCTCAACCTCTCTTAATTCCAGTGTCTTTCCTTCATTAATCATTTCCTATTTATCCTGTATGTATATAGCTTGCTTTGAATATATTTATTTGAATGTTGTGATCCCCATTAGATTTTAAGTTCCTTTAGGTCAGGGACCATTTTTGCCTCTTTTTGTATCACCAGGACTTAACCTACTGTGCTGCCACATAGTAGGTATTTAATAAATATTGACTGATTTTATGCAAGAAGCAATGGGAAGTCACTGGAACTGGATGAGTTAAGAAATCACACTGTTACATATGTGCTTAAGGAAAATTATTTTTTCCTATGTAGGATAGACTGGGGCTTCAAACTCACATTCTCTAATTTAGATTCAGTAGTCTCACACTATATTTCCCATATTATGTTTATTATTAATATTTATTATTACTATTTAAATATATTTAGTATAAATATTTCTCAAAATATGGAAGAATATTTCTTTCAGATACATAATTATAACATAAAGTCATTTGTACATATAAATCATTTTTTAGACATATATTTTGACCTGATTTCTCTGGAAACACCTGCATTTAAGGGAGTGATTTAATAATAATAGCACTTCCTGCCTATGGTTTTTAGAGGGATAAAATGAGAAAATATTTGTAAAATGCTTCACAAACCTTAATGGTCTATAGAAATGTTAATTGCATATTTGCTTATATTTTCTAAAATTGACAGCACTAGGCACTGAAAAAGATTTTTGTAAGGTAAATAAAGCATGGTTCTTTACTTCATGGTATTTAAAATCTATGAAGTGTGATATATTATTATTTGGCTGTATGATTTATGCATGCCCCCCTCCCCATTTTTCCTTAGTTATTAGATTCTTTTAGGATAAATTCTTGATTATAATGTATTGCATTAGTGACTCATAATTGAGTTTCCACACTTAACTTTATGTATTTAGGGTCTAGAGGATACCACTTTCTAGAAAATGTGTGCGCGTGTTTTTCCAAGCTGACACATACTTGGGGAAAAATGAAAGGCCCAACTAGTAATTTGCCCTGAAAGGATTATACGTCTTTGTGAGTCATGGACTGCATGTGGTCCAGAGTGTGGGTGGAAGCTTCCATGCCAAACAATTCTAATGATAACTCATCAGGCAGGACAGCAAGTACAATAATCTTGTGCTACTATAGATTCAAAGCCACTGTGAAACTCCTGGTAGGAGGTAAAAAAGAAATATGAAGTGGGAGGAATTTAGCAACCTTATATTAACTTCACCATTTAACGTTGCATATTTAAGAATCAAAATTGGTAGAGAGTACATATGAAAATTTTTCTAAAAGGATAGAATGCACTTATTTTGGAAGACAGGATTTAGCCATTTTCACAGTACCTAAGTAAAAGGATGCTTTGTAGATGATTATATTAACTATTAAATTCCTTACAGTTTTTCATTTTTCCTATTTATATGGCTGTTTCTTATAAGAATTGTCAAGCCAAGAAAGAAGCTATTATTTACTTTGGAGAGAGAATTAGAACCACTAGGTAGCACAACTACTTTGTGAGGTAGTCTTAGGAAGGGTCTAAATCAGATGAATGTCTGGGATATTATAACAGGTAATGACAGTTTGTGCTAGAGTCCATCATCTCTGATGTCAGTTCTGGTGATGATAAGGGCATGGACAATTTTAATGATCAGCATTAAACACTATAGTTAGTAGTATGAGGCTAAATGTTTAACGAAGGCTCCCCAGAAGAGAACATGTTTTAATGGCACACTTTTAAATGTAATCTGCATTATTAACATTTTCTCTGTCATTTTCTTACGTCTAGACAATCAACAAAACAGTGGATCAGGGCTGGATATTAACTGATTTCTGAGGTGCAAATGTTTGTAATGAAAATTTAAGCATCATCTCTCTTGAGTTGAGACAAGCCAATTCCAGACCACCCCATCTATAACTGAATATTTTATTGAAGAAAAAATAATTACAAAGTTGCCTAATGTTAGATTTTCCAGAACTGTTTTACCTGATAAAGTTTAGGAAAAGTTCAATATCAATCATCTGGAAATTCCAGAAGCAGTGTCTTCTGGGAGAGCCTTGATGGCCAGGACAACAGATTTGGCAAAACCATGATGAAGAGAGAAGTGCCAGCCTCCTCCTTTTCCTCCTCTCCTTCCTTTCCCTACTCTTCCTCCTCTCCCTCCTCTTTCCATTCTTTCTACTTTTATTCATGGTCCTCCTATTCCTCCATCTCTTTTTATTCTCCTTTCCCTCCTCTTCTTCCTCCTCTTCTTTCCCCTCCTCTGCTTCCTTCTCCTTCTTTTCTTCCTTTTTCTCCTCTAGCTCCCTTCCTTCTCCTCCTAGGTTGTAATATTTTCCATATCAAGCACAGACTGAATTCAAATCAATTCCAACAGTTTGTGAAGATCTCTTGACCGCATTAGGAGTCATAGCACCTGAGTTAAAATCCCACTTGATATGTGTATATATATATATATGTATATATATTATATATATAATATATATATATATAATTTTTTTTTTGACCAGGACACTTTGCCTCTCTAGATCTCATTTTCCTCATTTGTAAAATGGCAGTTATAGTCCCTACCTCACAGAGTGGTGCTGGATGAGGATTAAAGGAGGTAATATGTTGAAAGCATTTGACAAGTCATGAAGTACTTTGTGAATATAATTTATGACTGTCATGACAATGCTGTCCTGACCTATGATTTTCTTGATATAGCCAACAACTGTCCTTGATACATTTTGAATCTGATCTATAACTAGCAATTTTAGAGTTGTCTGAGATATTAAGAGGTTAAATGACTTTCCCTAAGGTAAGGGAAGGAAACAGACAGTTATTAAGTTCCTACTCTGTGCCAGGCGCTGCACTAAGCATTTTACACATATCTCATTTGATCCTTGCAAAAACCCTAGAAGAATAATCATTAAGGACACAATATTCAAGAAAAAGTTCACATTACAGGACGATGAATGCTGACATGGATGCTGTTAAGCCTGAGAATCAGGTGGAATTGAAATAGCAAACACAATTTATTAATCAGGTTGTTAAAACTATAGCACACACTTGAAGATCATTCTGCACAAGTTAATACAGTCATGAAAGACTATCTGAAACTGAAATCAGAAAACCAAGTTCTTGGACAGTTTGTAGAAAATCTTACATCTCTTTCTAGTGTTCTCCAGACAATGGACACACGGAAAAAGCAAAACGAAGTGCAGATTCGGACCCTCTTTTTACTTGGCAATGCTGCTGGGCTTGCTTTTTCGTTGTTGTTTTCAATGTGCATAGGCTCTCTACAAGTTCAAAAAAGGGAGTTTACAGCTCTTTTGAATGCCTTTGAAGATATGAAGAAGTAGACAAAGTTAAGAGAATTAACATCACTGCAGGTACCAGTAAGCCTGTGTATATGTTGGACTTTGAAACTATGCAAATGTATTCATGAATTTACATTTTTTTCATATATTCATTAAGGAAACTTGAAAATAGATGTTTGTCAGTATTGGATTTAATTTGCGGGGTTAAGTAAATGGCTGACTCATTACAGAAACACAAAGCTGGAAGTTAACAAAATAACTTCTATTTTGTGTAAAAGTGACTAAAATCATATTCTAAAATGTAGAACTTTATCTACCTTAGCAACCACAGTATGTCTATTTCCATTGTATCCCTTGGTTTTCATCATCACTTACCATAATTTTTTTCACTTGTTTATAATCTACTTTTAAATATGAAAAACAAAATTTAGCTGTTTAAGCTCAAAGAAAATAAAAAGCTTTTCTCAATTAATACATATCCTAAATTATGATTTGATGAATTAGGTCTGTTTGTTTTTCCCTAACAAACTAAAGAATATAGACAAATGGTGTAAAAAAAATAATAGTACTCTTTGGAGCCTTCACTTGCTATGAAAAAAAAAATAATGTATTTTAGGAATAGGAATATGTTTCGTAAATGTAATTCCAAATTACATCTCAAAATATATGAGCAATTTTAATCAAATTAACTCCAAATTCATCTCAGTCCCTGACTAACATTCAATCTCTTTGATCCATGTTCAGATTGAGTTGTCATTTGGAAAGAAAAAAAAAAACAGTTGGTAGGTTTTCTAAGTGTTTGAATATCAATCTTCATGGTTTTCAGTCTCCAGAAAGAGTTGTTTCATTTCTGTCATAGCTGACTTTTTGTGATCCCGTATTTGTGGGATTTTGTGTTTTTGGCAAAGATACTGGAGTGGTTTGTCATCTTCTACTCCAGTTCATTTTACAAATGAGGAACTGTGCCAAACAAGATCAAGTGACTTAGCCAGAGTGACACAGCTACTGTGTTTGAAGCCAGATTTGAATTCATAAAGATGAATTCCAAGCCCAGTGCTTGATCCACTATGCCATCCAGTAGAACTTTTCTAGCATGAGTAACATTTGTAACAAAAACAAAGTTAAAATTAAAAGAAAAAAAAATTTCTAGAGCTTATCAGTATTACAAGCTTAAAATGACAGATTTCTGCTTATAGCACAAGTTATAATAGCTCTATCGGTTTTTGAACTTCCACCTCCAAACCCAAATATTTGGATTTTTTGCATACATTTGTAAATGCATATAGAAAAATATGCACATATACATTCTGTAAATAATATACATATTATATAAATATATAATATACATTTTAGATATGCTATATATATGCTATAATATACATTTTATTGCATATATTTTTTTATTTACAGAATATATATCTATCTATATCTACATCTCTATCTATCTTTATTTGAGTATGGATTGCACATAGCATGGAAATCTGAATTTCTGTTGAGAACTGAATGTAAAACTGTTTTAGTTATAGCAATGAGGGAAAGATTCCCTGTTGGCAAGTAATATGATTTTATTAGACTAGAGCCATTTTTAATCAAGGAGTGCTCTTCTATTGTTTTTCATTTTATTGATAGAAAATTATGAAAAGTGATTTTAGCTGTGTATGCATGTGTTGTATGTATGCAACTTATTGCTATATTTAACCAGAAATATATGTATGCCAGGAAGACTTGCACTTGTATAGATATATTACAGTAAAATATTTAGATGAAACCAAAACTGAGAACAGTTTTTCACTATTTGTACATTTTTTCATGGATTTTAATTTCATTCTTTTGATGGAAAAATACACTGAGAGGGGAATTTTGGGAAAAGAGAGTTGGTCAACATGATAAGGTACACAGAAGAGGGTTTATAATAATGAGCAGGCAGGAAAAGTGATTATTTGACACAGAAATAGCTGGAAATTCAAAGGAGAATTTAATAACACTTTGTGGATCATGTTAGCACATCTTTTTTATTGATAATTTAATTTAACCTAATTTAGTCTTCCCTAACTAAAAGTTCTGTGTTTCTCCAACATGTTAAGCTACCACTGTTTCTAAAACATAGCATGGTTTATGTGTGATGGTATGATTGGTCTGGAAGTTATCTTGTTTTCACACATCCAAATCCCTTGTAAAAGTCACAAACAAGTCGTACAAGTCTGATAATTTTTATATTATATTTTATATTTATTTAAAAATTTATATTTTATATTTATTACATATTGAAAAGTCATAACTTAACGAATTCAAAATACTTATTGAGCAAATACAAAGTAATATCTTAGGTTTGGATGGTTGAGAGCCATCTCTTGGCAGTTGGAATAAGTTCTTTGCAGGAAAGAGTACTTGAATTGAGCCTAGCATGAAACTAGGGGTCTCTGAAAAAAGAGCAAGAAAGGAGTACATTTTAGGAAAAAGGTGTGGGATGGGGAAGAGCATTCACATGGGTATTATGAGGGCAAATGTGGCGCCATATACACTGAAAGGTAAATAGAATGGGCTAGAAACTATGGTCAATGAAGGCATTTAGTCTGGGAAGATGGATGGGAAACATTGAAAAGGATATTCACTGTCTTCTGAGTTTCTTCCTTATTTTTAGCACTGGAGCTGTGGGTAGGTAGATGGATTTGGCTGTAGAAAAAGCTTTGGAGTTGAAGCAAAGTTTACCATGTAGGTTGGAAGACAGTCAGGGGAATGGAGGAGTTTTGGGAAAATTCTTTAAATTATTGCTCAAAGTGTCACCAGACTTCAGGAGTCAAGAAACCAATCCAGTCAACATACATAGCTTAGTGCCAAGGTCATAAAAAGACAATAGGCTGAAATCAAGTAGGCAAGCAGAATTCTGGGTACATGATTGCATGACAAAAGGGAAAACACCTCCTCTCAAACTTTACATCTCTTTCAAAAGTTAGCGCATTAGGGAAAATATTATGAATGAGGCTGAAAAACTAAGTTGGAGGCAGATTATGGCAGGCTTAAAATTTCAAAATAAAGACTTTGTACTTTAATTAGGTAGACAGTAGGAAGTTACTGAAAGTTTTGGATGTGACAATAAGAGAAATTCTTTAGGAAGAATACTCATACATAAGGGAAAAGGAACAATTAGAAAGCAAATAAACTAAATTCAGGTTGACACATCATGAAGATATTAATCTATTGTGAGAGAAGTTGGGGTCCTGAAGTATGGTGGCTTTAGCAATAGTGAAAGTGAAGAATGATACTTGAGACATATTGTGGAGCTAGAATTGAAAGAACATGATCATGAATAATAACAAGAGTATCGAACATTTATAGAGTGATTTCAGCTTTCAAAAGGTTTTATATATGTTACTTCATCCTTACAACAACCAAGTGTGTGCTATTACTGTCCTCGAATTACAGACAAGATAAACTAGTAAATGTTTAATGCAGGATATGAATTCAGGTCTTTTAAACTGCTAATCTAGAGCTCTATGCACTGTGACAAAAAATAATAATTCAAAACTTTAAGCCAAGATGATAGGGAAGCAGAGGGAGAAAAATTTTGGGGGTGAAAAGGCATTTCGGACCTCATGAGCTTTAGATACTAAGTAGATTCTGGTGAAGATGTCCAGAAGACAATTGGGAATATAGACCTGGAATTCTATAGAGTAGAAGTGTCAAATTTACAGACCAATTGAGGCCTTCTGACTGCTGCCCACCTTACTAAGAGGTAATTGGGAAATGTCTAACAAAATAAATTAAAAAAAAATATACCATGGATGTTTATTTTTGGTTTCCTAAGTCACTATGTGACCTACAGCCATGAATTTCTATTTGAATTTGATATTCCTGCTGTGAAGAATGAGAAAAAATTTGAATTTTATTTGCAGAAATGTTATATTTTTTTATTTTTATTTTTTATTTTTCTTTTAATGTTCCACAATCACTTCCTTAAAATTAAGATTTTATCCCCTCCACTCTTCCCCCAATACCCCCCTCCCTCCCCATGAGACCATACAATTCTGTATAAGTTCTACATATACTTTCCTTTTGAGCACATTTTCACTATAGTCATGCTATGTAGTCGCACTAAAATAAATGGAAGAAATCACATAACAAATCAAAACACAATACACTAACCTCCCCTCCCCCCACACACAAACATGATCTACTACATTCTGCAAATGACTTCCATATTTCTTTCTCTGAGTGTGGAAGGCATTTTGCCTTAGAAAACCGTCATTGGGATTTTTTTTTTCAGTAAGTTCTTGTGTTATTACAAAGTTCCAAGTCTACCAGAAAAAACTCTCGCACACTGTGGTTGTTGCTGTGCACAAAGTTCTCCTGGTTCTGCTACTTTCGCTCAGCATCAGATCACATAAATCCTTCCAGACCTCCCTGAAGTCTTCTTGTTCATCATTTCTTATGGCACAATAGTACTCCATTACATTCATATACCATAATATATTCAGTCATTCCCCAATTGATGGGCATCCCCTTGACTTCCAGTTTTTGCCTACCACAAAGAGTGCGGCTATAAATATTTTTATACACGTGGGACCCTTTCCCGTTTTTATAATCTCTTGGGGATACAGTCCTAGTAGCAATACTGCTGGGTCAAAGGGTATGCACATTTTTGTAGCCCTTTGGGCATAGTTCCAAACCGTTCTCCAGAAGGGTTGGATGATCTCACAGCTCCAACAACAATGAATTAGTGTTCCAACTCTCCCACATCCTCTCCAGCATTTATCATTTTCTTGTTCTGTCATGTTTGCCAATCTTACAGGTGTGATGTGGTACCTCAGAGTTGTTTTGATTTACATCTCTGTAATCAATAGTGATTTAGAGCACTTTTTCATATGATTGTAGATACACCTGAAAATTGCCTGTTCATATCCTTTGACCATTTATCAATTGGGGAATGACTTGGATGGTTATATATTTGAGTCAGTTCTCTGTATGTTCTAGAAATGAGACTTTTATCCCCGAGCTTTGCCGCAAAATTTTTTTTCCAATTTACTACATCCCTCTGAATTTTGGATGCATTGAGTTTGGTTGTGCAAAAACTTTTCAGTTTAAAGTAATCAAAATTATCCATCCTGCATTTCATAATGCCTTCTATTGTTTCTTTAGAAAAAAATTCTTCCCCTCTCTATAAATCTGATAAATACACTATTCCTTGCTTCTCCAGTTTATTCATGCTATCAATCTTTATACCTAAATCATGTACCCATTTGGACTTTATTCTTGTGTACGGTGTCAGGCATGGGTCTATGCCTAATTTCCACCACACTGTTAACCAGTTTTCCCAGCAATTTTTGTCAAACAGTGAGTTCTTATCCCAGAAGCAGGGATCTTTGGGTTTATCAAACAGGAGGTTGCTATATTCCTTGCCTACTGTGTCTAGAGTGCCAAGTCTATTCCATTTGTCTACCCCTTTGTTTCTTAGCCAATACCAAGTGGTTTTGATAATTGCTGCTTTATAATACAGTTTGAGGTCTGGTAGTGCTAGGCCTCCTTCCCAAGCATTTCTTTTCATTAGTCCCTTTGAAATTCTTGACCTTTTGTTTCTCCAGATGAATTTTGATATTATTTTATCCAGCTCTAGAAAATAATTATCTGATAGTTTAATTGGTATGGCACTAAATAAGTAGATTAACTTAGGTAGAATTGTCATTTTTATTGTATTAGCTCGGCCTACCCATGAACAACTGATGTTTTTCCACTTACTTAAATCTGACTTTATTTGTGCAAAAAGTGTCTTGTAATTGTGTTCATATAATCCCTGGGTTTGTTTTGGCAGGTAAACTCCTGAGAATTTTATAACGTCTACTCTAGCTTTAAATGGGATTTCTCTTTCTATCTCTTGCTGTTGCACTTTGTTGCTAATATATAGGAATGCAGAAGATTTGTGTGGGTTTATTTTGTAACCTGCAACTTTGCCAAAGTTGTTTATTATTTCAAGTTGTTTTTTACTTGAATCTCTGGGATTCTCTAAGTATATCATCATATCATCTGCAAAGAGTGATAACTTAGTTTCTTCTTTGGCTATTTTTATTCCTTCAATTTCTTTATCTTGTCTAATTGCTACTGCTAACATTTCTAGTACCATATTGAAAAATAGTGGTGATAATGGGCATCCTTGTTTCACCCCTGAACTTATTGGAAATGCAACAAGCTTATCCCCATTGAAAATAATGCTTGCTGAAGGTTTTAAGTAGATACTGCTTACTATTTTATGGAAAGTTCCCTCTATTCCTATGTTCTCCAGTGTTTTTAATAGGAATGGGTGTTGTATTTTGTCGAAAGCTTTTTCTGCATCTACTTAGATAATCATGTGGTTTTTGCTAGTTTTGTTGTTGGTATCATCAATAATGCTAATAGTTTTCCTAACATTGAACCAGCCCTGCATTCCTGGTATGAAACCTACCTGATCAAAATGTATTATTCTCTTGATAAGATGCTATATTCATTTGCTAAAATCTTGCTTAAAATTTTTGCATCTATATTCATCACAGAAATTGGTCTATAATTTTCTTGCTCTGTTTTGTCTCTTCCTGGTTTGGGTATCAAAACCATATTTGTATCATATAAAGAATTTGGGAGGACTCCTTCTTCCCCAATTTTCAAAAATAGTCTATATAACATTGGAACTAACTTTTCTTTAAATATTTGATAGAATTCACTTTTGAATCCATCTGGTCCTGGAGATTTTTTCCTAGAGAGTTCATTGATGGTTTCTTCAATTTCTTTTTCTGAGATGGGGTTTTTTAAGTATTCAACTTCCTCTTCTGCTAATCTGGGCAATTTGTATTTTTTAAACTATTCATCCATCTCGGTTAGATTATCGAATTTGTGGGCATAAAGTTGGGCAAAGTGATTTGTAATTATTGTTTTAATTTCCTCCTCAATGGAGGTGAGTTCACCCCTTTCATTTTTAATATTAGTAATTTGATTTTCTTCTTTCTTTTTTTAATCAAATTGGCAAAAGGTTTATCAATTTTACTAGTTTTTTCATAAAACCAACTATTGGTTTTATTTATTGATTCAATAGTTTTCTTAATTTCAATTTTATTAATCTCTCCTTTGGTTTTCAGTATTTCTAATTTGGTATTTTCTTGGGGATTTTCAATTTGTTCTTTTTCTAGCTTTTTCAGCTGCATGCTCAAGTCATTGATCTCCTCTTTCTCTATTTTATTTATGTAGGCATTCAAAGATATAAAACTTCCCCTAAGAACTGCTTTTGCAGTATCCCATAAGACTTGGTAGGTTGTCACATTATTGTCATTCTCTTGAATGAAGTTGTTGATTGTTTCTATGATTTCTTCTTTAATCCATTCCTACTTTAGGATTAGATTGTTTAGTTTCCAATGGTTTTTTGCTTTATCTTTCCATAGCCTTTTATTAAATATAATCTTTATTGCATTATGATCTGAGAAGGATGCATTGACTATCTCTGCCTTTCTGCACTGAATTGTGAGGTTTTTATGTGCTAGTACATGGTCAATTTTTGTAAATGTTCCATGTACTGCTGAGAAAAAGGTATATTCCTTTCTATTCCCATTCAATTTTCTCCAAAGAGCTATCATATCTACCTTATCTACAGTTTTATTTACCTCCTTAACCTCTTTCTTGTTTATTTTGAGGTTAGATTTATCAAGTTCAGGAAGAGGGAGGTTGAGGTCCCCAACTAGTATCGTTTTGCTGTCAATTTCTTCCTTCAACTCTCCTAAACTCTCCTCTAACAATATGGATGCTATACCACTTGGAGCATACATGTTGAGTAATGATATTGCTTCATTGTCTTTGGTGCCTTTTAGCAGGATATAGTTTCCATCCTTATACCTTTTAATTACATCTATTTCTGCTTTTGCTTTGTCTGAGATTAGGATTGCTACTCCTGCCTTTCTTACATCAGCTGGAGCACAATATATTCTGCTCCGTCCTTTGACCTTTATCCTATGTGTATCTCCCCATTTCATATGTGTTTCTTGTAAGCATCATATTGTTGGATTATGGCTTTTAATCCATTCTGCTACCTGTCTCCATTTGATGGGAGAATTCATTCCATTCACATTCACAGTTATGATTACAATCTGTGTATTTCCCTCCAATTCTTTCCCACCATTTGTGGTTTTAGCTCTCCTGTCTCCCCCTCCTCAATAGTATTCACTTTTCACCACCTCCTCCTGCCACCTTCCCCTCCTTCTTTAAGCCCCCCTCCCTTTTACTCCCCTTTACTCTTACTGCTTCTTCCCACCCTTTTAGCCTCCCTCCCCTTTCTCTCCCCTTCCTCTCCCACTTCTTATAGAGCTAGTTAGGATTATCTATTTAAGTTTATTGTTCCGTCCTTTAAAGAAATTCGACGAGAGTACCTCTCCACAATGCTCATCTCCCTCCCCTCTTTCCCTCTACTATGATTTTGTACTTCTTCTTGTGATGTAATTTGCCATTTTCTGCTTCCTCCTTTTCACACCTCCTATTACAATCTCTTCTCATACTTAAACCATATTTTTTATCCTGATATCATTTACTTTATACCTGTTCCCACTATGCATATCCTTTTTATATTTCTTAATAGCCACACAGTTCTCAAGATTAACAGGTATCATCTTCCCTTATAGGAAGGTAAACATTTTGCCCTAATTGAGTAACAAGTTTTTTTTCCCTCCCCCCTCCCCCCATTTACCTTTTAGTGATTCTCTTGAGAACAGCATTTGGAGATCGAATTGTCTATTAGGTTCTGGTGTTTTGGTCAGGAAGCTCTGGAAATCCCTTACTTCATTGAATGACTTTCTCCTTGCCTGAAATGTTATGTTGAACTTTGGTGGGTAGTTGATCCTTGGGTGTAGATCCAACTCCTTTGCCTTACAGAATATTGGGTTCCAATTCTTTCCTTCTTTTAATGTAGAAGCTGCAAGGTCCTGTGTAATCCTGACTGTATCTCCTTGATATTGAAATTGTTTCCCTATCCTATATCCTATAATGGAAAATACTGTGACATAACTTTAAGGGAAATAAATCTTGTAATATTAGAGAAGGAAAGTATTATTTTCCAATATAATGATCAGGGAATGCTTTAAAACAGAGGTGTCAAACATGATACCCCATGGTCAAGTGCAGCCCAACACTGCCAAGTACTGCCCAAATCAGCTTAATATGTGTCAACTCAACAGAACCAGCTTGTAGTCTGTGGGTGGTTAGGGCTGAATAGAGCATGGTAGCGATAAGAGAGTCAGGAATAAAACAGAAGATTAATTTCAAAGCAAGAGTAATTGCTTGTAAGCAAGGATACATGCCAGAGTCCTGCCCCTAGTGAGGTGGAGGTACCTTGAGGCAGTGTGGGGACATCTCAATACTTATACCAATGGCTACACAGTGGACTGTAGCCATGACAATGAGGATTAACACCAACAATATTACAAGTTTGATTCAGAGTAGGGTTTCATGCCAGAACATGGATACAGAATATGCTTGTCTGAGCTCAGAGAACACATGGTGCTGGTCATAATAATAATGTGATTTTGCCAGTGACTGGGATCATCCAGAAGATGACAGAAAAGGATTGTTGTTATACCAAACTCAGGGCACAGCTTGCCTCTTGGGTCTTAACTTTGGAAAATAGGGTTCTCCTGTTACCTTGAATATGTAATTGTGAAATATCTAACAAATAAAAATATAATAAAATTTTAATATGTGGTTCTTATGTTAACATTAAGTCTGTAATGATCCTTATGATTTAGTGACTCACATTTCTATTTGAGTTGGATTCCACTGCTTTAAAGGGTCAGCAGGATTTCAATAAGGGGAAAAAGGGAAGGGAATAAGAATTTGTTAAGCATCTGCCTTATGCCCAGATCTGTGCTAAATGCTTTATAGATATTATCTCATTTAATTCTCATAATAACCCTCAGAAGTAGGTGCTATTACCCCCATTTTATAGTTGAAGAGACTGATAAACAAAGGTTAATAATTTGTCTAAGGTGACAGAACTGGAAAATATTCAGAGTGGGATTTGAGCTCAGATCTTCTGCTTCATGGTTCATTGTATCCAAGTTCATCACACCTGTAGGGAAAATGGGAAGTTGGCCAGGACCCAACTCAGACTAATGAAAGTGTGCTTCTAGACAGAATGATGGAACAGCAAGAGACAGAGCTAGAGCAGAGCTGAGAAGAAGTTAGTCAGTCTAGTCAGAGCTAGGAAAGATGCAAGCAAGCAGACAGCTGGCTAGTGTGAGTGAAAGTGCTTGTTTGTGATTTTATTTAAGAGAGCCTTCTTGTGATTTGTTTAATGGAGCTGATCATCTGTGTTGTCTTCTGCATTATTTTTGTGTATAAATTTTTGTTACTATGATGGATTGGGCTTTCTGGTGTTTGAACAAATGTTTTGGTTCTGTCTTACATGTGTAAAGTCTGTTGTATTTTGTGATTCAGAATTGCACCTGGATATTCATGTAGGCATTGTGAATATCTCGTTGGTGCTACAGACACTCAGAAACACCTAACTATATTAAATATGGATCCTTCTATTTTAGGTATGTGGGGCATTATATGAAAGTTTTGAGATCATCTAGCAGATAACTATATTTCTGCATCAAGTACCTGAAACTTTCTAATGTCTCTGTGACATGTGGTAGTTATGATTCAAAGCCAGATGATGTGTCATATTAGGAAGACAAAGGCAAAATGAAATTGATCTCAAGAAAATTACCTTCTTCTGGACACTTTCATGAAAGGAAGTTTCTAGGTTATACAGACACAGTTTATGCATTCCTTTGAATTGGAGGAAACACAAAATTTCTCACTCTTGAAAGTTTACAGAATCCTTTTTCCTCCTCACTTTTTCTGAAGTAAGGGTTTCTGTTCTTTGTCATTCCTCCTATTGCTAACTCTCATGGCAAGCTACATATTCACAGTGTGTATTTGATAGACTGGGAGGCCTTAAGGAAAGCTTAGTTAATCTTCATTAAGTTCCTGGGTTGATAAGACATTAGTTTATTTGGACCCAAACACTAATGAGAATAAAAAGTTTCACATGGTTTTCTGTAGAAATTCAATTACATCAATGCAATGTCTGATCAAATTAACTCATTCAGTTACTTTCTCATCTTTTTCTCTTCATGTAGAAGTTCACATGTGCCCTTGCATTTCTCAATGTTCTTTATTCTATATTTTATTCAATTCTGGAGCTTAGATGAAAAGTTTTGGCTTAATACAATGTCCTCAGAAAAAGAGAACAGATTTTAAATATCTGGGTCAAGGAATTTTTCTCAGAGACCCTCCTCAGTACTGATGAAGTTTTTGGATTTCACAATTTTATGAATTTATACGGATGACCTGAATTAGAAGTCAAGTGAGTGAAGCGATGGTTTTGTTCCTATGGTGCATAGCAGTATGGGGTGGGATTGGCAGGCAGGGGAGAGAAAGAAAGTACTACATTTGCTTATTGCGGCTGTTCTAATGTGCTATCAGGGAAAGAAAATTATACTTTTTAAAGATTCAATTCAACCATCTCCCAGTTGATTTTTGTAAACTCTAGTGTTAGAAATATCTTCCAACATTTAGAAGTTGCTGATGTCTAAAAGATATTTACAAATTTATTGGATATGGACAAAAAATTTTGTAAGTGAAATGGCTTGCTCATCTCAAAATGAACTCAAATAGGTAAAATATCACTCAGGTATGTTGAATATTTATTAAGCTATTAAAAGACTTTTAAAGGACAAATCTTAATGGTGTCCTCTATATCTAATGTTAAAATAATTGTGTCTATATCCAAATCAAAATTAAACATTACTTTTGCTCTTTACCAGGGTCTTATCCCATATATTCTATCTTGTCATTTTGAGGTAATGATAAAAGTAATACTTTTTTGCTCTGTCAAGCTGATTCTGAATTAACTTTTAAAACTATAGATTGACTTCATGCACATAGTTGCTCCAACTAAGAATAATAGATCTTGTCAATATAGGAAAATAATTTTTACATGAATAGCAGGAATCATTTTGAAAAATAATAAGAGAATTACAGAATATGGAATAGTTTTGGAAGGTCAGTCACAAAAGTGTCATCATAAGAAAGATTCAAAATACTATGAGATAAAGTGCTCATGAATATTTAGATAGGATAGCCCTGAATATTTCAAGAAGTACACTAAAATGATTTGCAAGGTCTTCCATACTATAAGTATCAAAAATTCTTTCTTAAAAACTGAAAATGACATGTGGTTTCAAAGTGGAATTCTTCAGCTGTACTATTGAGGTAGAAATTGAAACTTACTTTTTCAATTTAACATGTTGCCAAAGTAGGACATTAAAGGAAGCTAATGAAATGATACAAAAACATGCAAAAACATACTCTTGTGTACACATCTATGTATGTATGTATGTATTTACTATAAAACAATTGAAATGATAGTGATGACTGAAAATCTCTGTTGTCATTACAAAAATTTCAATCAATTTGATTTAATATGAAAAACTTAAAAAAATGGAATTTAGTGAAATGTTGGAAATTTCATAAGTAAGAAAAATGGGGAAAAAAATCAAAACAAGACTAGACATTTGATATTGAAGAAAGGACCCTAGATTTAGAGTCAGAGAGGCAGGATTTTAATTTTGATATAGATATTTGTGTGGTATTGTGCAAGTCAATTTTCATCTTTAGACTGAAGCTTCCTTATCTATGTGTAAAAGGAGTAATTCATATACTTCCCCAACACACACACAGACACACACGCACATTAATGTAATGCAATACAATGTAACTCAATAAGATGCTCTATGCCTTTTATCTTGGTGATGTGAGTATAACACTTTGAGTTAAAATACCAGTCAATTAAAAGTCTATAAATTAGGTATAAACAATTCCTAGGCATCTCTATCAAATCAATCAAAAATATTAACCAGGTAAAAGGAATTCAGTGCTTAAAGCCTTTGGATAAAATCCGATGAGAAAATACATTGGTAATAGTTCAAAGAGCCACATGTAGCAGGGAAAGAACTAGATGGAAAAGCAATTAAGCTTAGTGAACACATTGGGGAGCAATATCCTTTTGCCTGTAACCAGAGAATAGCAACAGGGTTGGGAATAAGTAAGCCCAGAGGAAGTAGGCATCTCATTTTTCCCTTTGCCATTGACCACCACAAAAGAGAAACAGTGAACCACTATAGTACAATGTATCCTTCTGGAGTCTGAGAAAGGCAAAAAATAGGCATGCTGATGAAAAGAAGCCTCATAGAATCTGAATTCTTTGAGGCAGAGAGAAGAGCAACTTCAGAACTCAATATGGATGTCTACCCTTAGGACCAACAAAGAACTTTAGACACCCCAGGGAAACTTCCTCAGGATACCAGAAAAGCAGGCAGGCAAAATAAATTATTAAGCTTTACTATATTTCAGGCACCATGGTAAGTGCTGGGGACATAAATATAAGCAAAATGAAAGTCCCTGAGCTTGAGACATTTATATTCAAATGAAGGAAAATAACATATAAAATAGAATAAAAAAGCTGGGGGTGAGGCGGAGGTTACTCAAATGGATTCCTGGTGTCAAAATCCCAACAATCAGCATCACAACCAGAATGGACAGGAAGACGGTCACATGTACTCACACCCAAAATGGAGGCCTAGAAAGAACTCAACAATAGTATAAGATGGAAAATTGCCTTCCATCCTATCAGAACTATGAGTTATTCCTTTCCCATACGTGTTCTCCAACCTTTAGACCACTTTTTGATGGATGTATTTGTGGGATATGCAGGACTTTTGGGGAGGAAGCTTGTATGTCAACTATTCTTACTATATCACCTGAGTACATATTTATTTCTAGAAGCTTGGTGGCTAACTGAAGATAAATGGTGATTTCAATGATTAGAAAACAAGAATGAAAAAAATTAGAAAAGCTTTCAGAGAGAAGTAGTCAGCATTTGGAGATCTGACCTCTTAGTCATAGAGGCAGTTGGGAAGAAGTCCCATAGGGATGCTATAGAAAAATTAAAAGTTTTTTTATTAGATGAAATTCAATCCTAATATCTGAAAGGGAATTATATTAAAACAATATGCCAATAATAACAAGATCACAAGCAAGGTTAAAAAAATTCATTGCGTATAACACTCATTACCAGAAGGTACAGAAGCCAAATAACAAAAGTATGATGTTTATGCATTTGTGTTTCATATGGGAGTGAGGGCATGCTAGCAAGATGAAATTTAATAAGGATAAATGTAGGTTAAAGTAGCAACAAAATGGTAGTGAAGATGATCTAAACAAAATTCTGACCCCTAAAACTCAAAACAGTAAGGGATTTAATAAGCAATCAGGATATATCTGCATATTAAGATACTTCAGCAAGCAGAAAAAAATAAAGAAGCACTTCAAAATACAATAAAACTTGCTGAAACAATAGAGGAAGGGAAACTACCTATAGTTCTAACTCACTTAAATTTTCCTTATCATTCCTACAAGACTCAATGAAAAAAAAAAAAACATGTATATACACAATGCAAACAGCCTAATAGGTTCTTCTCAAGCTCTGACTATGGTGTCTTCTACCTTGTCCTAGTCCAGACAATACCCTCACTCCCACGAATGTCAGGAGTAGAAATCTCTGATCATTCTGAGCAACACTATGAAAAGGAGGTGAAAATGAAAAGGTGGAGGACAAAGAATTTCTGTAATGAAAAGAAAGATAAATACCTACCTTTTATATATAAATATCTACCTTTTATCCTCTGAAAATTTGTACATCACAGAGATCAAACAGGGTCCTCTAGACAGTGCAGAGGGCATTCTGATAAAAAGGTGTAAATAATAAAAGGAGGGGAGGATGAAAGGCAAAAAAAAAAAAAAAAAGACTGGAAGGCTGAGGATAAGCCAGTTTTAATGCAGATAAACACATAATAACATTTCATAAAGAAAGAAGGAAAAAACGAGCAAGCATAATAACATTAAAATGTAAAGATTTAAAAGGAAAAAAATCAATAATATGATGAGAATTAAGAGACTATCTTATTCTGCAGTTATTGGTTAATAGTATATAAGAGAAGTGATAGATGTATCTTTGTGTCAGTGCATTTGAATTTCCATAGTCTGCTTCTGGACTCAGTTCCAGTTAGCCCATTGAGAGGTTCTTTAGGTTCAAAGTAACTAAACATCTGACTCTCTCTTAGTTTTGGTCTTTTTCTCCTTCTTTATTTCACTTAAGGTCTCTATGAAGTTCTAAAAGTTAAAACCTAGTTCCTCTCCCATTTCTATATTTCTCTGTTCTATGTGATTCTCATTTTCATAGCCTCTACTCTGAGAGAGAGTCTTCATTGTGTGTCCTCAAATCTTCTTTTAAATACCATATTTTTATTTTAACAGTTTGGGTTTTCTTACTCTTGTTCAATTTTTTCTTGATCTATTTTTCCTTGAGAATTCTTAGTTCACTTTTCCTTTTTCAAAGAATTCAAAATTTCCATCTGATTATCTTATTTGTGATATTCCAGAAACCTGATTAGAATTCTATCTTAAATTTTATTGAGAACCTTAGCAGTTGAGAGTAATTATATTATCTAGAAGTAAAAGACAGAAGAAATTGTTTAGTTTCATTTGTATTAAATAAAATATAATATATAGGCGGTTAGAATATAGCTCATAAAAGAATGCAGCGTTTTTCATTAATTATCATTTTTTTTCTCCTTTAATGAAAGAGTAAACAAAGGTCACATTGATATAACCTCATTGAAAAGGGATATTGAAATTAGTTTAGGGCTAGCAAATGTGTTTAAAAAAACAAACAAACAACCCAACAAAATATGGTAACTTTATTCTTTTCAGGAAGTTTTGATGAATATAGAAATTGGTGTATTGCAGGCTTTTCTGCGTAATTAAGAATAGTGTTATTATACAATACAATAGAAGAAAAGAATAATACTTTACTTTGGGGAAAACTAGTGACCCGTTCATGAGTCAAAAAGAAAAAAAGCTTTTCCTCTCTTCTCTTGAGCTCAGAGTCACATAGCTATGTTTCTGTAACTTGTTCCTTGTACATGTAAGTCCCCTGTTCCTTCCTGGCTCCTCTCAATGCTGGAACTGTGAAATGAAATTGGGTAATGGGTAAGAAAGATTCCAAATTGCATCCTTTCCTTCTACCAGTGATAGTAGAGAGGGCCCTGGAATCTCTTTGTGCCCAAGTGCTCAGTGCCCTTATTGTCACTGGACTTCTGGGCAATCTCCACAACAGTCTCCTACAGTCTTTGTAAGCTGCCCTAGTCTGGGAAAGACAAAACAAAATAAAACAAATCACAAACTCATTGAGACTTTTTTGGCTTACTCAGTCAGAATTTGTTCTGGTGAACTTTTTAGGTCATGGAGGAGGAGACTGTGAAGGATTGAAGGCATAGTTGGTGTCTCTCACGGACTCTAACTCCACCCCCTCCCCAAACCAGTCACCTTTATATTCTTCATACATGACACATAATCTCCCTATTTCACTTCTTTTTACTGGCTGCTCACCATGACTGGAATTTTTACCCTCCACATCTTTAACTCCTTGTCTTCCTTAGCTCTCTTTAAGTTTAAATTCTACCTTCTATGGAAGACTAAGGATATGATTTAGATATTTTTAAAAATCTTGGCTTTGTATTTCAAAAAGCAAAGAGTATGCAAGTCTCCCCAATATATTACCTTCCTGGATGATCAGTCAGTCAGTCAGTTAGTTAACAATCATTAATTATGCATCAAACAATTTAACTGCACTGAAAACAAAAAGAAAGGCAAAAATATGATGCTTGCCCACAAAAAGCTCACATTCCAATGAAGAAGATATATAGAAAAAATGTATGTAAAAAGTGATATTCCAGTGTAAATGGAAGGTTATCATAATATGAAATATTAGAAGGTAAGCATAAATAAAATATTAGCAGTTTCTAAGAGTAGGGAGGAGTTAGTTGGATTGGTCTTCCATAGAAGGGAGAATTTAAACTTAAAGAGAGCTAAGGAAGACAAGGAGTTAAAGGTGTGGAGGGTAAAAATGCCAGTCATGGTGAGCAGCCAGTAAAAAGAAATGAAATAGGGAGATTATGTGTCATGTATGAAGAATATAAAGGTGACTGGTTTGGGGAGGGGGTGGAGTTAGAGTCCGTGAGAGACACCAATTATGCCTTCAATCCTTCACAGTCTCCTCCTCCATGACCTAAAAAGTGCACCAGAACAAATTCTGGCTGAGTAAGCCAAAAAAGTCAGGAATTGGCAATAGCCTCCAGTAACTCAGTCCACTAAGGCCTACTCCTGCTTATTCTGCACTGAACTGTGCTGCACTCCCAACCTGGTGTGATAGATCCTTCCCATCTGCCTTCTAGATTGTTTTGGGTTGAAAATTTGCTTCATTCTGTCATTTTGTGGCATTTTTGCTCTAGAATTTATTTAGAGGCATTTTTTTTTCAGGTTTTTTGAAGGGTTTTGGGGGAGAACTGTAGCAGGTCCCTACTTCTACTCTGCCATCTTGCCTCCACCCCCCAAAAAATAACTTCTTAAAAGTCAGAATATGTAAAATATTAAAAGAGGTACAAGCCCATAATGAAGACAAAAACTGCTTAAAAATTAGAATTGTCCAATGACAAGTTTGAGACATCAAGGAACAAAAAAAGTCAGAAGACTGAAAAATAGAAGAAAATATGAAATAAAGAAACAACAATTGACCTGGAAAATAGTTTGAGAAGAGATAGTTTAAGAATCACTTCAATTCCTGAAAACCACAAACAGAAAGATCCTAGCTGTCCCATTTTAAGTTATTATAAAGAAAAAAAAAATCCCTTATGTCTTGAAACCAGAAGGAAAAGTAGAAATTCAATGAACATATCAGTTATTTCCTGAAAGAATCCTAAAGGTAAGACTCCAAGGAATATTTTAGACAAAATCCAAAACCCTCTACTCAAGGAGAAAATACTGCAAACAGGTAGAAGGAAATAATTCAAATACCGTTAAACCACCATCAGGTGATATATGATTTAGCAGTTACCTCTGAAAAGGAGCAGAGGGCTTGGGATATGTTATTTTGAATGGCAAATGCACTAGCATAACAATCAAGAATTATATTGCCAGCAAAACTGAATTTAATCCTATAGGGAAAATTGATATTTAATGAAATAGATTTCCAGGTATTCCTGTTGTAACAACCATAACTGAGTAGAAGATTTGATGCCATATAGAAAGAAAACAAAAAAAAAATTGAGAATTATGAAAAATGTTTAATGAGTAATAAGTCACTAAACAAGGTTAAACTTGGAGCATTCAATATGGGGAAATCACTTCTGTAATACTTTAGAAGTTTATTGTCACTAAAGTTATTATAGGGTGTCTAGACACAGAGCATACATGTTGATTAGGTGGCAATTTGATTAGATCAGGTATAGCATCCACCTGAACAGAGAGAATGGGGGAATAGTTCAATGCAAAATGTAGAAATGTTTATTGACAAGTACAACACATGTGAGTGTAGGAAATAGCTGAATCTAGTCATATGCTTCAAAGTTTAGGAGTTCAGAAAATGATTCATATTTACAGCAAAGGGAGGCAGGAGAATAGGAGAAATACAGAGGACCCAGAAGCAGGATGTTTGTGCAAGCTTTGTCCATTAAAGGCTGGTATGAACCAGTATATGCTGTCCCTGTGGTTGTTGACACAATAGAGTTGTTCTGGGTTCACCGAGAGAACACCACAAAGGAGCACTGGTATGTCAAACTCAAGCAACACTAATTCTTCCTCCTTATTGACTGATTTTGATTCTCATGTTATTTCAGCCTCTCTTGGGTAATAAGATAGCTCAAGAAAATCAAGGTAATTAGAAAATTAAATATTCATTCCATTTCTACAAGGTGATTTGGTTTTCTTGGAATGATCCAAAAAGAAGAATAGAAAGTGAGAAAGAAGATGTACTGGGAATAGAAAAGGGAGAGGAAATAATATTTCATATAAATGGCACAAAAAAGGAGAGTCTCTACAATAAAGAAGAGAACAAGATAACAATGGTTAAACCTCACTCTTATTTGAACTGGTTCAAGGTGGAAAAATTGTACATACACAGAGTAGGGTACAATAATTTTACCCAACTGAGAAGCAAGAGGGTAAAGCATTGAAGGAAGTGGGGGTGGGGATGATAAGAGGGAAGTTAGATTTAAGAAGGCTGTGGTCAGAAGCAAAACAGACTTGTGGGAAAAGGGGAACAAATAGGAGACTAAGTACAAGAGAACAGGATAAATGGAAATTCAGAATAAGCAATAATGCCTGTGAATATGAATGGAATGAAGTCATCCACAAAATCGAAAAGAATAACAGATTTGATTAAAAACCAGAATTAAACAATGTGTTGCTCATAATAAATGCACTTGAAACAGAAAAAAAAATATCCTGAGCTAAAATAAATGGCTGCAGCAGAATTTAAAATGTTTCAGCTAAACAGAAAAAGAATGAGTAGTAATAATGTTTTCAGACAAAGCAAAAGCAAAAATAAACCTAATTAAAATAATTAAAGAAACTACATTTTGATAAAAGTCATCATAGTCAATGAATTAATATCCATATTGAAATATAGGCACCAAATAGCATAACATTTGAATTACAGAATGAAAATTCTTTAAACAAGATACAGGAGAAATACAAAATAAAACTATGATAGCTGGGGACCTCAATTTACAACTGTAAGACAGATAAATCTAAGTAAAAAATAAGAAAGAAATTAAGGAGTTAAATAGAATTGTAGGAGAGTTAGATAATGATAGGACTCTAAAGAATATCATATGGTAATAGACAGGAATGTAACTATTTCTCAACCTTTCATGATACTTTTATAAAAATTAACCATGACTTAGAGAATATTTTTTTGCAAACAAATGAAAAAAAGTAGAAATGACAAATGCATGATTTTTTCTGACCATGATGCAACAAAATTATATTCAATAAAGTATGTTTAATGGGCATGCCACCGAAAAAGCTAGGAAAAGAAAAAAATGAAAATCACCAATTAAATACCAAATTAGAAATGCTAAAAACCAAAGGAAATATTAATAAGATTGAAATTAAGAAAATTATTGAACTAATAAATAAAACTAAGAGCTGGTTTTATGAAAAAAAAATAAAATTGACAAACCTTTAGTCAACTTGATTAAGAAAAAGAAAGAAGAAAACCAAATTAGTTTAAAAATGGAAGGGGTGAATTCACCTACAATGAAGCTGAAACTAAAACAATAATTATAAATTATTTTGTCCAATTAGTTAAGCACGTGTATTTGACAATCTTAGTGAAATGGATAAATATTTACAGAAATATAAATTGCCTAGTCTTAGAGAACAGGAAGTAAAATATTTAAATAACACCATCTCAGAAAAAGAAATTGAAGAAACTATCAATGAACTCCCTCGGAAAAATTCTCCAGGGCCAGTTGGATTTGCAAGTGAATTCTATTAAACAGTTAATTCCAGTACTATAAGAACTATTTGGGAAAACTGGCAACGAAGTCCTACCAATTTCTTTTTATGATACAAATATAAAGCTGGTACCTAAACCTGGAAGAGTTAAAACAGAGAAAGAAAATTATAGACCAATTTTCCTAATGGACATAGATGCAAAAGTTTTAAGTAAGAAAAAAGATTACATTAACTTTTCACAAGAATAATACACTGTGATCAGCTAGGATTTATATCTGGAATGCAGGGTTGGTTCAACATTAGGAAAATTATCTGGGTAATTGATCATAACAGCAAAATGAAGAGAAACTATATGATTATCTCAACAGATGCAGAAAAAGCTTTTGACAAAATACAACACCCATTCCACTGTAAACATTGGAAAGCAAAGGAATAAATGGAGCCTTCTTAAAACAATAAGTACTATCTGCCTAAAACCATCACAAGCATCACAGGTAACGCAGATAAGCTAGATGTGTTTCCAATAAGATCAGGGGTGAAACAAGGATGTCCATTATAACCACTGTTATTCAACATGGTACAAGAAATGTTGGCTTCAGCAATAATAGAAGAAAAATAAATTGAAAGCATTAGAATAGGCAAAGAAGACACTAAGTTATCATTTTTTGCTGATGATATGGTGATATACTTAGAAAATCCTAGGGAATCAAATAAAAAAAAACTGCTTGAAACAATAAACAACTTTATTAAAGTTGAAGGGTATTAAATAAATGCACACAAATCATCTGCATTTCTATATCTTGCTCACAAAGTCCAACAGTAAGATATAGAAAGAGAAATCCCATTTAAATTTACTATAGACGCTGTAAAATATTTTGGAGTCCACCTGCCAAAACAAACTCAGGGACTAAATAAACACAATTGCAAAACATTTTTCTCACAAATAAAGTCAGATCTAAATAATGGGAAAAACACCAGTTGCCTATAGATAGACTGAGTAAATACAATAAAAATGACTACTCTACCTAAATTACTTTACTTATTGAGTGCCACACCAATCAAACTACCAAAATTATTTTATAGAGCTAGAAAAAATAATGTAGGAATTCATCTGGAAGAGCAAAATATCCAGAATATCAAAGGAATTAATGAAATGTTGGGGAAGGTGACCTAGCCATACCATATCTTAAATTGTATTATAAACCAGCAATCATCAAAACCACATTGTACTGACTAAGAAATAGAGGGGTAGATTAATGGAATAGGTTAGGTCCACAAGACATGGTATTCAATGATTATAACAGTCTACTATTGGATAAGCTCAAGTATCCTGCTTCTGGGATAAGAACTCACTCTTTGACAAAAACTTCTGGGAAAATTAGAAAACAGTGAGACAGAAACTTGGCATGGATCAATTCCTGACACCATATACCAGAATAAAGTCTAAATGGATACATGATTTAGGTATAAATGCTGATTTTATAAACAAATTAGAGAAGCAAGGAATAGATTTTGTCAGATTTATGGAGAATGGTGGAATATATTACCAAACAAGAGATAGAGATTATGGAATATAAAATGGATGACTTTGATTGCATTGAATTGAGAAGTTTTTTGCACAAACAAAGCCAATGCAACTATGATTAAGAGGGAAGCAGAAAACTGGGAAAGAAGTTTTTCCAACTAATGTCTCTGATAAAGGCCTCGTTTCTAAAATATATGGAGAACTGAGTCAAATTTACAAGAATGCAAGTCAATCCCCAACTGATAAATGGTCAGAGAATATGAACAGGCAGTTTTCAGAAGAAGAAACTAAAGCCATGCATAGTCATATGAAAAAAAATGCTCCAAATTGCTATTGATTAGAGAGATGCAATTCAAAACATCTCTCAGGCACCACACCACAGCTATCAGATTGGCTAACATGACAAAACAGGAAAATTATAAATGTTGGAGAAGATGTGGAAAAGTTGGAACACTCGTTGTTGAAGCTACCAACTATTCTGGAGAGCACTTTGGAACTATGCCCAAAGGGCTATAAAAATGTATATAACCTTTGACCCGGCAATACTGCTTCTAGAGCTGTGTCCCAAAGAGATCATAACAAATAGGAAAAATGTACCACATGCACAAAAATATTTATAACAGCTCTTTTTGTGTTGTCCAAGAACTGGAAATTGAGGTGATGCTCATCAATTGGGGAATGACTGAACAAGATGCGATATATGAATGCAATGGAATATTATTGGGCTATAAGAAATGACAAACAAGCAGACTTCAGAAAAACCTGGAAAGTCATACATGAACTGATGCTGAGTGAAGAAAGCAGAACCAGGAGAATATTATACACTGTTAGAGTGACATTATGCAAGGTAGCTTTTGATGGACTTAGCCCTTCTCAGCAATGCAAGTACCTCTAACATTTCCAAGTCTCATGATTCAAAATATCGTCCACATGCAGAGAAAGAACTGTGGAGTCACAAGGCAGAATGCAGCAGACTATTTTCTCTTTTGTTATGTTTTGTTCTTCTCATGGTTTCTCCTGTTCAATATAATTATTCTATGTGACACGCCTAATGCAAAAATGTGTTTAATGGAAATGTGTGTTTAGAGCCATATAAGATTTCATGCTATCTTGTGGAGGGTAGGAGGATGGAGGGGGAGAAAATTTAAAACTTAGGGAAGTCAATGTTGAAAACGGAAAACAAATAAGTTAGTAAATTTGGGGAAAATATCTTAAATCATTGATTAAAAGTTGAATGAAAACTAAATAATCTAATCACAAAAAATAGATCAAGGAGCAAATCAAAGGAGTAATTAATAGTTTAACTTAAAATAATGACAAAATGAGACCATATACCAAAATTTATTGCAAGTGACCAAAGGAATATCTAAGAGGAAATTTGTATCTTTTAATAGTTTTATCAATAAATGAGAGGAAGGGGGAACCAAGAATGGTGGAATGAGAGCAACAGCTCACCTAAGCTCTCAGACAAACTCCTTCAGGTACCCCTGAAAGGAGAATCTGACCAAATTTTGGAGATGCGGAATCCAGTGGGAGACAGATGGTGACGGATTCGGAGCTCAGGTTGGACTGGAAGGTCCGTGGGAAGGATCTGTTCCGCAGGGGTGAGCCCACAGCACACAGCACAACATGGCCAGCACAGCGGAGTAGAAGAGACCTGAGAAACCTGAGTGGCAGGCAGAACCAGAGGAGCAGCACCCAGGGCGGGAGACAAGCCAACCGAGTCAGTGAGAGCTGCGGAGAGCCAGATATCAGCGCAGCAACTCCTGAGACTTTCAGCCCGAAGATCAAACTTCTTTAAGTCACCTACTTGAACCTCCAGGATCCAGGATGGTGGAGTGATCAGTAAATGCTCTCTCTGCCCCCTTTGATGACCGTGAAAGAACCATAAAATATTTCCCCAGAAAAATCCTAGATCAGCAAGAATAACAGAAGGAGGTCAATAGTCTTATAACACCTGAGCTGAGGAAAATAGCTAAGGGGGATCCCTGCTACAGAGGCAGAGGCAAACCGGAAGGACAGAGGACCCAGGGCAGAAAAAACTTGCACTAGGACCCAGGCAAGACTCAGTGCCGGGAGAGGAGCGCCAGGACAGGTGGGAACACACATTAGCATCTAGGAGTGCCTCAGCTGTCCAGGGGAATCAGAAAGACAATAGGGCAGCTGGGATCACAGGCCTCTGAGCTTGCCTTTGTCTCAGTTCAGCTGAGGAGATCTACTGTGACCAGACCACTTCTTCCCCACACTTAACAAGCTAAACCCAGGGCTGATCTGGGAAACGCCAAACAAAAACCTGCTTTTAGCTTTCTTAAACATCAGCTCAGCAAAAAGTTCTCTAGCTTCTGACTGAAAGAACCAGAAGCCACAACACTCAGTCAACATCATGAACAAGAAAAAGCAGAGGACCAAAAGAACCACAGAATCTTTCTATGGTGATAAGGACCAAAACACAAACACCAAAGAGGTCAGAGCTGAGAGTGTACTTCCATCTGAAACTTCAGAAGGGACTATGAACTGCTCGCAAGCACAAACAGCTCTCCTGGAACAGCTGAAGAAGGAAATAGAAGATAAACTGGCCAATGATCTTAAAATTATTAAGAATGCACTGATGAGAACATCTCTATGAAAAGGAAAATTGAACAAATGGAAAAGGAAGTACAAAAATTAACTGGAGAAAATAGCTTCTTAAAAGGAAAAATTGGGCAGATGGAAAAGGAGATGCAAAAGTTAATGGAAGAAAACAATTGGATAAAGATTAGAATTAGGCAACTAGAAACCAATGACTCAATGGGACAGCGAGAGTCAGTCAAACAAAATCTAAAGAATAAAAAGATAGAAGAAAATTTAAAATATCTAATTGGAAAAAACAATTGACCTGGAAAATAGATTCAGAAGAGAAAACTTACGAATTATTGGCCTGCCAGAAACCCATGATGGAGAAAAGAACCTGGACAATATCTTCCAGGAAATCATCAAGGAAAACTGCCCAGAAATACTAGGTTCAGAGGGCAAAATAGTCATCGAAAGAATCCACCATTCCCCTCCTGAAAGAGATCCCAAACTCAAAACCCCAAGAAATATAGTTGCCAAATTGCAGAGCTATCAAGTGAAGGAGAAAATATTACAAGCAGTCAGAAAGAAAAAATTTCAATATGAAGGAGATACAGTCAGGATTACACAGGATCTTCCAGCTTCTACATTAAAAGATTGAAAGAATTGGAACCCAATATTCCATAAGGCAAAGGAGTTGGGACTACAACCAAGGATCAACTACCCAGCAAAGTTCAGCATAACATTTCAGGCAAGGAGAAAGTCATTCAACGAAGTAAGGGATTTCCAGAGCTTCCTGATAAAAATGCTAGAACTTAATAGACAATTCGATCTTCAAATGCAGGTCTCAAGAGAATCATAAAAAGGTAAACGGGGTGGGGGGAGAAAAAAAAACCAACTTGTTACTCAATTCGGGCAAATTGTTTACCTTCCTATAAGGGAAGATGATACCTGTTAATCTTGAGAATTGTGCAGCTATTAAGAAATATAAAAGTGATATGCATAGGGGGAACAGGTATAAAGTAAATGATATCATGATAAAAAATATAATTTAAGTATGAGAAGGGATTGTAATAGGAGGTTTGAAAAGGAGGAAGCAGAAAATGGCAAATTACATCACAAGAAGACGTACAAAATCATAGTAGAGGAAAAGAGGGGAGGGAGATGAGCATTGTGTGAGAGGTACTTTCATCGAATTTGTTTAAAGGATGGAACAATAAACTTAAGTAGATAATCCTAACTAGCTCTATAGGCACTAGGAGAGGAAGTGGGAAGAAAGGGGAGGGAGGCTAAATGGGAGGGAAGAAGCAATAAGAGTAAAGGGGAGTAAAAGGGAAGGGGGCTAAAAGAAGGAGGGGAAGGTGGCAGGAGGAGGTGGTGAAAAGTGAATACTATTGAGGAGGGGAAGGGAGACAGGAGAGCTAAAAGCACAAATGGTGGGAAAGAATTGGAGGGAAATACACAGATTGTAATCATAACTGTGAAAGTGAATGGAATGAATTCTCCCATAAAACGGAGACGGATAGCAGAATGGATTAAAAGCCATAATCCAACAATATGCTGCTTACAAGAAACACATCTGAAATGGGGGTATACACATAGGATAAAAGTCAAAGGATGGAGTAGAATATATTGTGCTCCAGCTGATGTAAGAAAGGCAGGAGTAGCAATCCTAATCTCAGACAAAGCAAAAGCAGAAATAGATGTAATTAAAAGGTATAAGGATGGAAACTATATCCTGCTGAAAGGCACCATAGACAATGAAGCAATATCATTACTAAACATGTATGGTCCAAGTGGTATAGCATCCATATTCTTAGAGGAGAGGTTGGGGGGAGTTGAAGGAAGAAATTGACAGCAAAACGATACTAGTTGGGGACCTCAACCTCCCTCTTCCTGAACTTGATAAATCTAACCTCAAAATAAACAAGAAAGAGGTTAAGGAGGTAAATAAAACTCTAGATAAGGTAGATATGATAGCTCTTTGGAGAAAATTGAATGGGAATAGAAAGGAATATACCTTTTTCTCAGCAGTACATGGAACATTTACAAAAATTGACCACGTACTAGCACATAAAAACCTCACAATCCAGTGCAGAAAGGCAGAGATAGTCAATGCATCCTTCTGAAATCATAATGCAATAAAGATTATATTTAATAAAAGGCTATGGAAAGATAAAGCAAAAATCAGTTGGAAACTAAATAATTTAATCCTAAAGAAGGAATGGGTTAAAGAAGAAATCATAGAAACAATTAACAACTTCATTCAAGAGAATGACAATAATGAGACAACCTACCAAATCTTATGGGATACTGCAAAAGCAGTTCTTAGGGGAAGTTTTATATCTTTGAATGCCTACATAAATAAAATAGAGAAAGAGGAGATCAATGACTTGGGTATGCAGCTGAAAAAGCTAGAAAAAGAACAAATTGAAAATCCCCAAGAAAATACCAAATTAGAAATACTGAAAACCAAAGGAGAGATTAATAAAATTGAAATTAATAAAACTATTGAATTAATAAATAAAACTAATAGTTGGTTTTATGAAAAAACTAATAAAATTGATAAACCTTTTGCCAATTTTATTAAAAAAAGAAGGAAGAAAATCAAATTACTAATATTAAAAATGAAAGGGGTGAACTCACCTCCATTGAGGAGGAAATTAAAACAATAATTACAAATTACTTTGCCCAACTTTATGCCCACAAATTCGATAATCTAAACGAGTTGGATGAATATTTAAAAAATGCAAATTGCCCAGATTAACAGAAGAGGAAGTTGAATACTTAAACACCCCCATCTCAGAAAAAGAAATTGAACAAGCCATCAATGAACTCTCTAGGAAAAAATCTCCAGGACCAGATGGATTCACAAGTGAATTCTATCAAACCTTTAAAGAACAGTTAATTCCAATACTATATAGACTATTTTTGAAAATTGGGGAGGAAGGAGTCCTCCCAAATTCTTTCTATGATACAAATATGGTTTTGATACCCAATCAGGAAGAGACAAAACAGAGAAAGAAAATTATAGAGCAATTTTTGTGATGAATATAGATGCAAAAATTTTAAACAAGATTTTAGCAAAACGAATACAGCATCTTATCAAGAGAATAATACATTATGATCAGGTAGGTTTTATACCAGGAATGCAGGGCTGGTTCAATATTAGGAAAAGTATTAGCATTATTGATGATATCAACAACAAACTAACAAAAACCACATGATTATCTCAATAGATGCAGAAAAAGCTTTCGACAAAATACAACACCCATTCCTATTAAAAACACTGGAGAACATAGGAATAAAGGGAACTTTCCATAAAATAGTAAGCAGGATTTACCTAAAACCTTCAGCAAGCATTATATTGAATGGGGATTAGCTAGATGCCTTTCCAGTAAGGTCAGGGGTGAAACAAGGATGCCCATTATCACCACTATTATTCAATATGGTACTAGAAATGTTAGTGGTATCAGTTAGACAAGATAAAGAAATTGAAGGAATAAAAATAGCCAAAGAAGAAACTAAGTTATCACTCTTTGCAGATGATATGATGATATACTTAGAGAATCTCAGAGATTCAAGTAAAAAACAACTTGAAATAATAAACAACTTTGGCAAAGTTGCAGGTTACAAAATAAACCCACACAAATCTTCTGCCTTCCTATATATTAGCAACAAAGTGCAACAGCAAGAGATAGAAAGAGAAATCTTATTTAAAGCTAGAGTACATACTGTAAAATACTTAGGAGTTTACCTGCCAAAACAAACACAGGGATTATATGCACAAAATTACAAGACACTTTTTGCACAAATAAAGTCAGATTTAAGTAAGTGGAAAAACATCAGTTGTTCATGGGTAGGCTGAGCTAATATAATAAAAATGACAATTCTACCTAAGTTAATCTACTTATTTAGTGCCATACCAATTAAACTATCAGATAATTATATTCTAGAGCTGGATAAAATAATATCAAAATTAATTTGGAAAAACAAATGGTCCAGAATATCAAAGGGACTAACGAAAAGAAATGCTTGGGAAGGTGGCCTAGCGCTACCAGACCTCAAATTGTATTATAAAGCAGCAATTATCAAAACCACTTAGTATTCGCTAAGAAACAAAGGGGTAGACAAATGGAATAGACTTGGCACTCAAGACACAGTAGGCAAGGAATATAGCAACCTCCTGTTTGATAAACCCAAAGACCCCCGATTCTGGGATAAGAACTCACTGTTTGACAAAAATTGCTGGGAAAACTGGTTAACAGTGTGGCAGAAATTAGGCATAGACCCATGCCTGACACCGTACACAAGAATAAAGTCCAAATGGGTTCATGATTTAGGTATAAAGATTGATAGCATGAATAAACTGGAGAAGCAAGGAATAGTGTATTTATCAGATTTATGGAGAGGGGGACAATTTTTTTCTAAAGAAATGATAGAATGCATTATGAAAGGCAAGATGGATAATTTTGATTACTTAAAACTGAAAAATTTTTGCACAACCAAACCCAATGCAACCAAAATTCGGAGGGATGTGGTAAATTGGGAAACAATTTTACAGCTAAACTTGGGGATAAAGGCCTCATTTCTAGAATATATAGAGAACTGACTCAAATATGTAACCATACAAGTAATTCCCCAATTGATAAATGGTCAAAGGATATGAACAGGCAATTTTCAAGGGAAGAAATCAAAGATATCTATAATCATATGAAAAAGTGCTCTAAATCACTATTGATCAGAGAAATGCAAATCAAAACAACTTTGAGGTACCACATCACACCTATAAGATTGGCAAACATGACAGAACAAGAAAATGATAAATGCTGGAGAGGATGTGGGAGAGTTGGAACACTAATTCATTGTTGGTGGAGCTGTGAGCTCATCCAACCCTTCTGGAGAACAGTTTGGAACTATGCCCAAAGGGCTACAAAAATGTGCATACCCTTTGACCCAGAAATATTGCTACTAGGACTGTATCCCCAAGAGATTATAAAAACGGGAAAAGGTTCCACATGTACAAAAATATTTATAGCAGCACTCTTTGTGGTAGCCAAGAACTGGAAGTCAACGGGATGCCCATCAACTGGGAAATGGTTTAAGAAATTATGGTATACGAATGTAATGGAGTACTATTGTGCCATAAGAAATCATGAACAAGAAGACTTCAGGGAGGTCTGGAAGGACTTATGTGATCTGATGCTGAGTGAAAGGAGCAGATCCAGAACTTTGTGCACAGGAATGACCACAGTGTGCGAGAGTTTTTTCTGGTAGACTTGGAACTTTGTAATAACACAAGAACTTACTGAAAAGAAAAAATCACAATGATGGTTTTCTAAGGCAAAATGCTTTCCACACCTAGAGAAAGAAATATGGAAGTCATTCGCAGAATGTAGCAGGTCATGTTTGTGTGTGTGTGGGTTTTAGTGTATTGTGTTTTGATTTGTTATATGATTTCTTCCATTTATTTTAGTGTGACTACATAGCATGACTATAGTGAAAATGTGCTTAATAGGAAAGTATATGTAGAACCTATACAGAATTGTATGCTGTCATGGGGGGGTAGAGGGGGGTATTGGGGGGAAGGAGTGGGGAGGATAAAATCTTAATTTTAAGGAAGTGATTGTAAAACATTAAAAAAACAAATAAATGCAAAATAGATAAATAAATGAGAGGAAGGGCAAGTATTGAGACTATAACTCAAAATTAGGGGAAAAAAAAAACAAAACAATTAACCACCCCCAACGAAAAATATAATAGAAATCCTAACAATCAAAGGAGAGATTACCAAAACCAAAAGTAAAATGGTCATTGAACTAATAAATAAAAGAACTGGGTTTTTTAAACCATAAAATCAATAAAGGAGAAAAACCAAATGTTAGTTTCAATGAAAAAAGAAAACCAAATTAGCCAAAAAAAGAATGAAAAGTTTGAATTTATAATCAGTGAAGATGACACTGTATGGTAAATTTCATGGAAGAAAATAAGGCTTAAGGAAATTGAAAATACAGGAAAAAACAGGCTGTAAAAGATTTTAAACATCAAACAAAGGAGTGTATATTTGATTTTAGAGGTAATAGGGAATCATTGCAATTGTGTCATAGTTCTGCATTTTGAGGGAAAAATTTGATTGCTCAGTAGAGAATAGGTTGGCTGAGATTTGAAGACAGAAGACAAATTAGAAGATTAAACTATAGTTTAAGGAAGAGGTGAAGAGTTTCAAAATCAGGGTGGCAACTGTGTTAGCGGAGAGAAGGGCGCAAGCCCACAAACACACATAACGGAACACTTGGTGTCTGACAACATTACTAGATGAGACTAGGGAAAAATAAAGAAAATTCAAAAAAGACCCTTGGGACTCACATTTAGTAGTTAAAAACTATAGGAAAATCTGGCACAGAAGATTAAGAAGTAGTGGTCAGATAGGCAAGAGAAAACCCCGAACATAGAAGGGACCCAAAATTCTATAGAAAAGAGTATCCAGGAGAACAGTGTGATTAACAATGCTAAAGGATTCAGGGAAGAAGAAGAAGCTATTGTATTTGATAATTAAAGAAACACTGTTGTCTTTGGAGAGGGTAACTTCAGTTGAATGATGTGGTGGTTTGCCAGATTATGACCATGCAAAGCATTACATAACAAAATATTATATCTTTACTGATGAGAAATGCTATCAACAACTGTCTATGACACTATTGACTATCAACACCAATTACAAATGTCTGTTGTTCTAAAAATGAAATACTTAAGCATAATCCAATTATAAATTTGTGTCAATTCAGAAACTATTAAAATTGATTCTGAATCTAATTTTGACAGTTAAATGTTATTATTGATACTCTTTCAATTAGATGGTCATTAGTGTTATTTGTCATTTTCATAGTGCATCTACTATATCTGGATATACTTCAATATATAAATATAGAAATAAACAATTAAATACTTTATGACCATTGCAATGGGTACTAATGGGAGCCCATCATCATAGATGCAGATACTTGAAGTAAAAACAAACAAAAAAACCTATATTTTCTACTTTTTAAAAATAGTTTTATTTTTTTTTAGATTTCGACTAATTTCCACAAAATCTTGAGTTCCAATTTTTCTCCCCATCTCTCCTCTCTCCCTACCCCAAAGCACCTTGCATTTTGATTACCCCTACCCTCAATGTTCCCTCCCTTCTGTCACACCCTATCCTTCCCTTATCCCCATCTTCTCTCTTTTCTTGAAGGGCAAGATAGATTTCTATATCCCATTACCTATATTTCTTATTTCCCAGTTATACGCAATAACAATTATCAATGTTCGTTTCTAATACTTTGAATTCCAACTTCTTTCCATTCTTCTCTCCCCATTCATCCCCACTGAGAAGGCAAGCTATTCAGTATAGGTATATATGTGTCATTTTGCACAAGACTTCCATAACAGTCATGTTGTATAAGACTAACTCTATTTCCCTCCATCCTACCCTGTCCCCCATTTATTCCATTCTCTCATTTGACCTTGGCCCTTCCCCAAAGTGTTTACTTCTAATTACTCCCTTCTCCCATTTGCTGTCCCTTCTATTATCCCCCTCACCCCAATTGTCCCCTTCTCCCCTACTTTCCTGTAGTGTAAGCTAGATTTTCTTTTTTTTTTTAATTTTTATTTATTTATTTATTTAACTTTTTACATTCATTTTCACAAAGTTTTGGGTTCCAAATTTTCTCCCCTTTTATCCCCTCCCCCCACCCCAATACACCAAGCAATCTAATTTTCCCTATCTCCAATCTGTCCTCTCTTCTGTCATCCCTCCCTTCTCTTGTGTCCATCTTCTCTTTTCTCCTGTAGGGCCAGATGACTTTCTATTCCTCATTAACTGTATGTCTTCTTTCCTAGTAGCAACAGCAATACTAAACAGTTGTTCCTAAAACTATGAGTTCCAAATTCTCCCCAACCCTCCCTCCCCACCCATTCCCTTTGGGAAGGCAGGCAACTCAATATAGGCCATATCTGTGTAATTTTGCAAATGTCTTCCCTGATAGTCGTGTTGTGTAAGACTAACTGAATTACCCTCCATCCTACCCTGCCCCTCATTGTTTCTCTTCTGTCTTTTGATCCTGTCCCTCCCCAAGTGTTGATTCAAATTGCTCCCTCCTCCCTTTGCCCTCCCTTCCATCGTGCCCCCCCCTTGCTTATCTCCTTCCCCCCCACTTTCCTATACTGTAAGATAGGTTTTCATACCAAAATGAGTGTGCATATTATTCCTTCCTTTAGTCAAATGTGATGAGGGTAAACTAATTGTTTTTTTTTCTCAGCTCTCTTCTTTTTCCCTCCACTAAGAAATCTCCTGCTTGCCTCTTAAATGACATATAATTACCCCATTCCATTTCACCCTCTCTCCTCCCCCGACCTTTCTCTCTCACCATTTACCTTAATTTCTTTTAAGATATGGTCCCATCCGATTCAATTCACTGTGTGCTCTCTGTCTCTGTATGTGTGTGCATGTGTGTATGTGTGTGTGCATGCATGCATGTACATGTGTGTGTGTGGTCCCACCAACTACCCAGATACTGAGAAGTTTTAAGAGTTACAAATATTGTCTTTCCATGTAGGAATGTAAACAGTTCACTTCTAGTAAGACCCTTAAGACTTCCCTTGCTGTTTCCTTTTTCATGCTTCTTCTCATTCTTGTGTTTGAAAGTCAAATTTTCTTTTCAGCTCTGGTCTTTTCATCAAGAATGATTGAAAGTCCTCTGTTTCATTGAAAGACCATATTTTCCCTTGAAGTATTATACTCAGTTTAGCTGGGTAGGTGATTCTTGGTTTGAGTCCTAGTTCCTTTGCCTTCTGGAATATCCTATTCCAGGCCCTTCGATCCCTTAATGTAGAAGCTGCTAGATCTTGAGTTATCCTGATTGTATTTCCACAGTACTGGAATTCTTTCTTTCTACCTGCTTGCAAGATTTTCTCCTTAAGCTGGGAATTCTGGAATTTGGCCACAATGTTCCTAGGAGTTTCTCTTTTTGGATCTCTTTCAGGTGGTGATCAATGGATTCTTTCAATACTTATTTTGCCCTCTGGTTCTAGAATGTCAGGGTAGTTTTCCTTGAGAATTTCATGGAAGATGATGTCTAGGCTCTTTTTTTGATCATGACTTTCAGGTAGTCCCATAATTTTTAAATTGTCTCTCCTGGATCTATTTTCCAGGTCAGTTGTTTTTCCCATGAGATATTTCACATTCTCTTCTATTTTTTCATTCTTTTGGTTTTGTTTGGTGATTTCTTGGTTTCTCATAAAGTCATTAGACTCCATCTGTTCCATTCTAATTTTGAGAGAACTATTAAATTCAGTGAGCTTTTGAACCTCTTTTTCCATTTGGCTAATTCTGCTTTTGAAAGCATTCTTCTCCTCATTGGCTTTTTGAACCTCTTTTGCCAGTTGAGTGAGCCTATTCTTCAAGGTATTATTTTCTTCAGCATTTTTTTGGGTCTCCTTAACCAAGGTATTGACCCGTTTTTCATACTTTTCTTGCATCTCTCTCATTTCGCTTCCCAGGTTTTCCTCCACCTGTCTAACTTGCTTTTCAAAATCCTTTTTGAGATCTTCCAAGGCCTGAGCCCACCCGACATCCCCCTGGGATGTCTGGGGTACTGAGGCCCCACCCTCCACATCTTTCCCTGATGGCAAGAATATTTCCTCGTCATATCCAGAAGTCAGGATCATTTGCATCTGTTCAAAATAACTCTCTATAGTCTTATTTTTCTTCCCTTTTCTAGGCATTTTCCCGGCCAGTTACTTGACTTTTGAGATTCCTTTCCACCCCCGCTTGGATCCGCCCAGCTAGTGCTTGGGATCTGAGATTCAAATGCGCTGCCCAGCTGCTAATCAATGTGAGCTTTAGTTCTGGTGCTGGGGTGGGGGCAGGGCCGCCTCCCAGGCTCAGTTCCCTCAGGGGCTTTATGCAGAGGCCTTCAGTAATAGAGTGGGGTGGGGCAGGCCCATCTCCCAGGCTCAGCTCCCTCAGGTTGTTTATGCAGAGACCTTCAGTAATGAAGATCCTGCGTGCTGCTGGGGGAGTCCGGGGCACCGCAGCTGCTGCCTCCGCTGCCGCCCACGCTTCTGCTGCTTCCTGCCCCCGTCTCTGCCGCCGCCGCTTTCTCCTGAGGGGACCTAAGTCATGGAGACACTCCGCTCCCCTCCTCCAGCCCAGCCTCTCTCACTGACCTGTAGCTTCTGTGGGTGGAGGGACTTTCCTGGCTGCTGGAGCTTCCATCCCTGAAGCCTGCTCAGGTCAGCTTCTCTGGGGCCGCGGCCAGGGCAGCGCTGGGGGTGGGGTCCGCTTTCTGGGGTGTGACTGACCCTGGGGACGGGTCTCCAGGGCTCTCTGGCACGGAAATCTCTTCCACTCCATTTCTGTACCCCTTTCAGTGGTCCAGAAGTTATGGGGGTCTCTTTTTACATTAATTCTATGGGCTGTGGGTTGGAGCTCGTAAACTTGCGTCCTCCTACTCCGCCATCTTGGCTCCGCCCCTGTAAGCTAGATTTTCATACCAAATTGAGTGAGCATGTTTTTCTCTCCTTAAGTCATATGTGACAAGAGTAAGCTTTACTTCTCCCCTCTTACCTCCTCCCTTTTCTCTTTCATTGAAAAAGATTTTTCTTATCTCTTTTATGAGTGATAGTTTGCCTCATTACATTTCTCCTTTTCTCCTCCCAATATATTCCTCTCTTATCCCTTAATTTTAGTTTTTATAGATATCATTCCTTCTGATTCAACTCAACCTGTGCTCTCTGTGTGTGTGTGTGTGTGTGTGTGTGTATAATCCATCCACGTACCCAAATACTGAGAAAAGTCTCAAGAGTTACACATATTATCTTTCCATGTAGGAATGTAAACAGTTTGGCTTTAGAAAGTCCTTTATGATATCTCTTTCCTGTTTACCTTTTCATGATTCTCTTAAAAGGATGGAAGGAGATATCTGTTCACCAAGAAAGTAACCTTCTATGGTCTTATTTTTTCCCTTTCCTGGGCATTTTCTCTGCCAATTACTTGACTTTTCAATCCTTTGTCAAGAGGAAGGGCCTAGTGCTCCTGCCCACCCCAGGACTGTGTTCAAGATTGAGCTTTAGATCAGTTGCTCAATTCCCCCAGAGGCTTTATGTTCAGTGCTCCAACAATGGAATAATGGACCCTGACTTCTGCCTGCCTGGTGCAGCCTCCAGAAGCCTCTGTTGGTTAGACTCTGCTGCCGCCTTAGGCCAGGACCAGGGGTGGACTCTGTTCCCTTCTTGCTCAGGTTGAAAAAGCCCTCTCACCCCACTTTGACACCTGTGGGTTGAGGGATCTGCAAACTGCTGCTGCTTCCTGGGATTTTGTCCCCAAAACCTGTTCTGATCCTGCTCCTCCCAGAGTCACATGGCTGAGGCTGGGCTGGGCTCCACTTTACTTTCAGTGCAACAGTTCTTTCCTGTCGGCCTTCCAGGTCATCCTAGGCTGAAAATCTCCTCCACTTCATTTTTCTGTGGCTTCTGCTACTCTAAAATTTGTTAAGAGTCTTTATTTACAGGTATTTTATGGGCTGTGGGGGAAGAACTGAAGTATGTATGTCTTTCTACTCTGCCATCTTGGCTCCACTCCCCCTATTGTCTTCTTGCTTTTGATGTTCTTGTAGGTATGTTCTGTGGAACAACCAGCAATGTAGACTCCCCAAGACATAGGATTGTAGTTGAGAATTATTTTCAGACAAAAGGCATGGAGAAAAAATAGCTGCTAAAACACTCATTTACTACATCATTTACAAGATATTAACAAACTAACAGCTTACAATGATAATGCTAAACTGAAAGCCAGGAACTTCCTCCATGAACTAAGTTCATTTAAATTCATCTTTGCTCTTCACAAGATGTACCCCATTCTCTTGATAGTGGTAAAAATGAGCAAGGTTCTTAAAGCTCCTGAATTCAGCTTACCACATTGAAAGAGATGAAAAGCTTATGTAATGTATTGTCAGCTATGAGATTTATCCCCTGAAGTGTTTACTTGATTTTTTATGATAGTGTGAAAATGTGCATGAACAATGCTACATTCATCCCCAGTTAAGAAAATAAAGATTTCCATTTATTTCAATTGCACATTTGAGTCTCAATAGTACTATGATAAAAAAGAGAATCAGGAGAGAATAAATTAATTTTATCTGTTCTTAGACTAATGGATTACCACCATTATGCAACAACTGGAATGGGAGACTGCCAAAATTTTGACTGCAGTAGTACAGAAGCTGGGCGTAGACAGTGGCACGAAAATATGATCATAGAATGATAGCTATATAGCTCGAAGCAACCACACTACCAACAAATTAAAGCATCCTTGGGTGAATTGAAAGCTGAAGTTGCTGTTTTGAAGCTATGATAAATATTTTCCTAGAGGTAGCACTGTGAAGAATTACCAAGAGAGACTTAATTGGCTTAAAGTAACTTATTCATTTTCCATGTTGCAAACCTTTTACATATCTATTCTATTCTTTTCAGTTTTATCTCTTGTAAGCTCTTCTAGATAAAGTTTCTTTGCACATGCCAAAACAATGTCAAAAGTATAATGTCTCAAGAGTTCATCAACTTATAATTTTGCATATTAAATAAGAATCTGCTGAGTACACTGATGTGACTGAAGAAATTCTCAATCACTTAGAAAAGTTAAATGTTCCTTAATACTTTTTTTATGAACCTCTAATACACAAATTAGGGAGAGATAAGACAGAGAAAGAAAATTCTATATAGAACATGCTTTGGGGTTGCTCTTCCCACCAGGTACTGAAAGACTAGGTGTCTATTATATAGCTGTTACATATTCCCTCAATCTTGTAGGTGTAGTCCTGATAAGTTGATTAAAAAAAAACCAAACAACAAATTCTACAGTTAATGACCCCATACTGGTATGCTCCCCTCGTGTTTATAAATATTTATTAGCTAGTCTTTATGAATTTTTAGAATGGAACTTTTGTATGCGATACAATTTTTTACTAATACATACAGAGTCCAAAGGATAGTGGACTCAACATTATGGAGTACATGTTGTAACAGGATGAAATATCTCCTGAGTTCTAGAAGTTTCTTTCTTTCCTTCATGTAGTTACTGATAATGTTCCCCTTAAGCAAGATGCAGCTTTTTGACTAGATTCCTTGGAGAGCATTGACTGTGTGTGTGTGTGTGTGTGTGTGCACGCACATGTGTATAGTTCATCTTTGGTTGCTGATGTTTTTTGGAATTTCTGTCAGATGCTACTGTCCCTAAAATAATTGTGAAACACTGATAAAACAAAGGTCAAATCATCCAGTCCTTTTAAGTTTACTTGATCATACTATGGTGAAGAGGAGAAGGAGGAGTCTGGGGCTTAATGCAAGGTTAATGGATTAACCTGGGGCTGGGGTTCTCTCTCCCAAGGCATGTTTAACTAGGGCCCAGGGAGAGCTTGACTTGCCCACCATCACACAAATAACACTGTTGAGCCTGTTGGCTACCAAAAATAGAGAAAGCATGAGAGGTAAATTGATTTTTTTTCTTTGAGAGAGAATATTCCAACTAGCTACCCTTCATTGTTTTCTGGAAGGACAGAACATTTTAACGATAAAAATAACTAATGATTATAAAGTCTTAAAATTTTATAGTTATTATATATCCTTAGGTTATACAGTTATGTAGTTCTCACCATTTAGAAAATGCTATTATATCCATTGACTCTGATGACTGTCATAGATATCTTGGGGAAACTAAAACTCATAGATTTTAAGGGTTTTGCCCAAGATCACTGGCAGAGTCAATACTCAAAAAACCCAGAGAGGTAACAGAAAAGCAAAAAGACCTCATGACTAAGTCTCTTAAAAGTTATGTTCAAATCCTGGCTTTGTTCTAATAATCTATGTGTCTTGGAACTAGGAACTAAACCATTCTGAGTCTCAATTTTTTTTTTTTGGTCAAATAAATGAGGATAGTAATATTTTCACTATCAATTAAAAATGTCTCAACGGAAAGTTTGCTGTAAACATGATGTTGCTACATATGTGTGAATATTTCTTTCCTGTTAATTGTCCTGATAAGACCAGTGCTTTTCACATTGCAATTTTTCCTTTTCATTCAAGCAGTAGCTTCATGGTGTAAATGTATGGTTTTAAAAATAACACCCTTGGGGGGCGGGGCCAAGATGGCGGAGTAGAAGGACGCACATTTATGAGCTCCGAGCCCACAACCCATGGAATTGAGGTAAAAGGAGATCCCCATAAATTCTGAATCTCTGCAGGGGGTGCATAAACATAGGGGAAGAGATTTCCGTTCCACTGAACCCTGGAGAGCCGTCCCCGGGGTCCATCGCACTCCGGAAAGCGGACCCCACCCCCACCCCTGGCCGTGGCCCCAGAGAAGCTGACCCAAGCAGACTTCAGAGAGGAAAGCTCCGGGGGAAGCTCCGGGAGCCGGGAAAGTCCCTCCGCCCACAGAAGCTACAGGTCAGTAAGAAAGAAGGCTGCGATAGGGGAGGGGAGCGGAGCATCCGTGACTCGGGCCCCCTGGGGAGGAAGCGGCGGCGGCAGAGACGGGGGCAGGAAGCGGCGGAGGCAGAGGCGTGGGCGGGCGGCTGAGGCGGCAACGGCCCGGGACTCAGGAATCCCCCAGCAGCAGGTAGGATCTTCAATACTGAAGGTCTTTCCAACCTGAGGGAGCCGAGCAGGGGAGACGGCCCTGCCCCCACCCTGCTCTACTGCTGAACGCCTCTGAATAAAACCCCCAAGGGAGCTGAGCACAGCAGGCGGGGCCCCCCACCCCGCCCCCACCAGCTCCATTCCTGAAAGTCTATGCAGAAAGCCCCTGAGAGCCCAAGCTTAGGAGGCGGCCCTGCCCCCACCCCTGCGCCAGAACTAAAGCTTGCCGCGGGAAAGCGCATTTGAATCTCAGAGGCCAAGCACTAGCTGGGCGGATCCAGGCGGGGGTGGAAAGGAATCTCAGAAGTCAAGTAACTGGCTGGGAAAATGCCTAGAAAGGGGAAGAAAAATAAGACTTTAGAGAGTTTTTTCCAACAAATGCAAATGATCCCGACCTTAGGATCTGATGGGGAGGACGAGAATGTATTCTTCCCATCAGGGAAAGATGTGGAGGGCGGGGCCTCAGTACCCCAGACACCCCCGGGGTGTGTTGGGTGGGCTCAGGCCTTGGAAGAGCTCAAAAAGGATTTTGAAAAGCAAGTTAGACAGGTGGAGGAAAGACTGGGAAGAGAAATGACAAAGATGCAAGAAGAGTATGAAAAAAAGGTCAATATCTTGGTAAAGGAGACCCAAAAAAATGCTGAGGAAATTAACACCTTGAAAAAATAGGCTCACTCAATTGGCAAAAGAGGTTCAAAAAGCCAATGAGGAGAAGAATGCATTCAAAAGCAGAATGAGCCAAATGGAAAAAGAGGCTCAAAAGCTCACGGAATTTAATAGTTCTCTCAAAATTAGAATGGAACAGATGGAGTCTAATTACTTTAGGAGAAACCAAGAAATCACCAAACAAAACCAAAAGAACGAAAAAATGGAAGAGAATGTGAAATATCTCATGGGAAAAACAACTGACCCGGAAAATAGATCCAAGAGAGACAACTTAAAAATTATGGGACTACCTGAAAGCCATGATCAAAAAAAGAGCCTAGACATCGTCTTGCATGAAATTATCAAGGAAAACTGCCCTGACGTTCTAGGACCAGAGGGCAAAATAAGTATTGAAAGAATCCATCGATCACCACCTGAAAGAGATCCAAAAAGAGAAACTCCCAGGAACATTGTGGCCAAATTCCAGAACTCCCAGCTCAAGGAAAAAATCTTGCAAGCAGCTAGAAAGAAACAATTCCAGTACTGTGGAAATACAATCAGGATAACCCAAGATCTAGCAGCTTCTACATTAAGGGATCGAAGGGCGTGGAATAGGATATTCCAGAAGGCAAAGGAACTAGGACTCAAACCAAGAATCACCTACCCAGCTAAACTGAGTATAATACTGCAAGGGAAAATATGGTCTTTCAATGAAACAGAGGACTTTCAATCATTCTTAATGAAAAGACCAGAGCTGAAAAGAAAATTTGACTTTCAAACACAAGAATGAGAGGAAGCATGCAAAAGTAAACAGCAAGGAGAAGTCTTAAGGGACTTACCAGAAATGAACTGTTTGCATTCATACAGGGAAGGACAATATTTGTAACTCTTAAAACTTTTCAGTATCTGGGTGGTTGGTGGGACCACACATACACATGTACACGCATGCACACACATACACACATGCATTCACATGCAGAGACAGAGAGCACAGATTGAACTGAATAGGATGGGACCATACCTTAAAAGAAATTAAGGTAAATGTTGAGAGAGAAATGTAGTGAGAGGAAAGAGGGGGAAATGAAAAGGGGTAAATATATGTCATATAAGAGGCAAGTAGGAGATGTTTTTAGTGGAGGGAAAAAGAGGAGAGCTGAGGAAAAAAACCAAACAAACAAACAAACAAAAGTTTACCCTCATCACATTTGACTAAACGAAGGAGTGAAATGCACACTCATTTTGGTATGAAAATCTATCTTACAGTATAAGAAAGCGGGGGAGAAGGAGATATTGGGGTGGGGATGATGGAAGGGAGGGCAAAGGGAGGAGGGAGTAATTGAAAGTCAACACTTGGGGAGGGACAGGATCAAAGGACAGAAGAGAAACAATGAGGGGCACGTTAAGAGGGATGGCAATTCATTTAGTCTTACACAACACGACTATCAGGAAGGTCATTTGCAAAGCTACACAGATATGGCCTATAATGAATTGCCTGCCGTACCAAAGGGAATAGGTGGGGAGGGAGAGATGGGGAGAATTTGGAACTCAAAGTTTTAGGAACAATTGTTTAGTATTGTTGTTGCAACTAGGAAAGAAGACATACAGTTAATGAGGAATAGAAAGTCATCTGGCCCTACAGGAGAAAAGAGAAGATAGAGACAAGGGAAGGGAGGGATGACAGAAGAGAGGACAGATTGGAGACAGGGAAAATTAGATTGCTTGGGGTATTGGGGTGGGGGGAGGGGATAAAAGGGGAGAAAATTTGGAACCCAAAAATTTGTGAAAATGAATGTAAAAAGCTAAATAAATAAATAAATAAAAAATAACACCCTTGGAGGGCTTAATAAGAGAGGTTTTATAAGTAAAAAACATGTTAGAAATATTAATTATACTGTCACTTTGATGTTTATATTAAATATGCAAAAATAAAGGAAGAACTTGTATTTAGTAGGAGGTAGAGCTACCACTTGGCTACAAATAACAAAAAAAAAATCACATTTTTTTCTTAAAATGAAGTCATATAATCACTGAACTATGAGGTGTGTTTTGGATAGTTTAAAAAAAGACTTTTGAAAGATAAAATTATTATTTTTATCATTAACATTTAGTTTCATTTAGCACATTTTATTCTCCTAATAAGAGAATAATATCGAGGCTGCAGAATAGCAGTAGTTTTTGAAAAGCCTTTGTGCAATAGATTGAACTAATCACATATTGTCTTTACTAAAGGTTCACTTGCATTATCACATCACACTATGATTCATTTGACTGATTTTTCTAATGCAAAACTGGGAATTTTCTTGTTCTCTCGTTAGCCAATTAATATGATTAACCTGCTTTCTTCTGCTTTTTTTTTTCAACTAGCTTTCACTGTAACTTTTTTTCTTTATTCATAGAGACTTTACAGGCAAAAACAACACATAATTCAGGTGGAGTAGATGAGTTCTATTGGCTGTTATTTGAAATGGAAAAGATCGCATACAAAAAACTCCCCAAAACAAATTCGGAACTTTTTTAATCTCTAAAAATTATAAGCCTCTTTTCTTGCCAATTTTTTTCCACATTCAAACTGCACCAAAATTTATCTCCTTTATTGTGCGCATGGATACAACTTGTGTTTTTATTATTGGACATTTAAGGGACTGAGCAAATGGCAAATTGCTAAATTATTCTCATCTGAGTGGAATAGGATTTTCATTAAGGTATACTGAAGTGGAATAAACCTGAGGAAAAAATGAGGAGTGGAGAAAGGACTGCCAAAATGTTTGTTCTTCTATCCCCTTTGTCTCCTGCACTCCACAAGGAAAATCCTGAACTTTTCAGTCTATGAAGAGAGTCTAAAGAGAAGTTAATCAGCTAGATGATAAACTACTGGAATTTGAATATGTCAAAATAAGCCACTTTATGTAGTATATCATTTTGCATTTTCTAATAGTTCATTTTTTACAATTCTTTACAGAACACTTTCCTCACAAAAAATACCTGAGTTTGAGTTTTTGTTTCTCTTCTGCATGACCTTAGGGAAGTCACTTTCCTCCTCTAATGTTTAATTTTCCCATCTGCAAAATGTGGATAATTTTTAGCAATACATGCCTCACAATCTAATTATGAGGAAAGTGTTAAAGATACATTATACATAGGAAAACTATTACCCATATTAAAAATACTATTTTATACCACAACTTTGACTAGACAGAGTGGTGCAATGGTGTCTTTGTTTTGAATCAGAGTATCGATCGATCAATCAATAAACATCAATTGGTAACCTACTATGTGCAGAGCACTCTCTTAAGTGATGGGAACACTAAAAAAGTCAATCCCTACTCTCAAACATAGAGGGACACAACATGCAGATAAATATATGCAAAGTATGCAATATGCAAAGCATGCTGTATACAAAGCAATCTATATACAAAATAAATAGGAAATAATTAGCAAAGCCAGACATTGGAATTAATACTGGTTGGAGAAGAATTCCAGTAAAAACAAAAGGACTTTAATTGGTGCTTGAAGAAAGCCAGGAAAATCAGAAGATGGTGGATGAGGAAGAATCTTCCAGGAATGAAGGAAAGCCAGAGAAAGTGCATGGAGCTGAGAGATGGAGTGTCTTCTTCATGAAACAACAAGCAGGGCAGTGTCACTAAATCAAAGAGCTCAGAATTATGGTGAAAGAATACTCAAAAGGGAAGGGGGGTAGGTTATAAAGTGTTTCCAAAGGCAAAGAAAGTATTTTGTATTTGTTCCTAAAAGCAATAGAAAGGCATTATAGATTTTTAAGTTGGGGATTACATGGGTTTTGATCCCCTCTTTGAGGTTTACTAACTTTGTGACCTTGAGACAATCACCTGGTCTCTCTGGGACCCAGTTTCCTCATCTGCAAACTGAAGAAAGAATTAGAATAAAATTGAGGTCTCTTCCATAACTAGATCTATAGCCATGAGTCTATTGTTTTTTTCCTAACACAAAGAAGTAGATAAAATGTGTTACATGGAAATAGTGGAACATATTTAGCTTTTGGATTGGCAGTAGGGTGGATTGAAGTACCCATATGTGCACTTGTGGATCAGTATGCCAAAGCTTGGTATACAGATTGGAAAAACTGACTCTGTGTCACTGATTAATTAAATTATTTTTCTGCTAAGAATACTAAAATATTTTTCTGTGGGAAAACAAAAAGAAAAGAAAGAGGAAAATCTCTCTTCTGAGAGTTTTCAGCCTCACAAAAATAAAATGAGCTGCATTGTAGAAGTCTTTCATATGTTCAGATTTGAGAAATATGATAGTAGCATGAGAATGAATAGGATAATACTCAATCGAAGCCTACAAGAAATCATTTGAACCTTAGTGTCATCAGGGTATGGGCCTGAGGGATCTCAAGGGATCAACCAATGATTCACATTATACTTCACTTCTTTTGAAAAATAATTCTCATGGTGATGTTTGTTGGAAATTTGCGTCAATTTTCTCTAAATAGATTTTTGTGTATTCCAAGAGAATAAAAAGTTATAAGAAAAATTGCCATGATTAGAGAATTTGTAGTTGTAAGTTGTGGCATTTTTAATTACTAAAAGAGTTTTTGTCTGTTTGGTCATTTTTTCAGTTGTGTCTGACTCTGTGATCCTATTCTGGGATTTTCTTGGCAAAAATACTGGAATATTTTGGCATTTCCTTTCCAACTCATTTTACAAATGAGGTAACTGAGGCAAATTCAATTAAGTGACTTCCTAAGAGTGACACAGCTAAGAAGTGTCTGAGATTAGATTTAAATTCAGGTCTTCCTGACTCTGGGCGTGGTGCACTACTCACTTCACCACCTAGCTGCCCCTAAATTGTACAAAGAGCAATGAAAATTTGATAGACTTAACAACATTTCAGCAAAATGTTTGCATCACTGTATTTAAATCATGGTTGCCACATCATTTCTAAAGATGAAACCATGAGGGGAAGGAGCCAAGATGGCGGAGTAGAAAGATTCACATATGCTAGCTCCAAACCCACAGCCCATCAATTACCTATAAAAAGAACTCCCAATGGGTTCTGGAGCAGTGGAAGCCACACAGAAAAGGAGTGGAGGAGATTTCTGTTCCAGAGAGCCCTGAAAAACTGTCACCAAAGGTCCATCGTGCACCAGACCTGGAGCAGAGCCCAGCCCTGCCCTGGGCGTGCAGCCCCGAGAGGAATAGGTCCAAGTAGACTTCAGGGACAGAATCTCTGGTGGCCGCAAAAGTCCCTCAACCCACAGGTGCTACAGGTCAGTGAGAGAGACTTCTAGGCTGGCCAGGAGGGGAGTGGGGTGTCTCCATAACTCAAGACCCCTCGGAAGAAAATGGGGAGGGAAGCAGCAGCCAGGGGCTCCTGGAGCAAACAGGAGCTCCATTGTTGAAGGTCTCTGCATAAATCCCCTGAAGGTACTGAGCCTGGGCAGTGGCCCCACCCCCACCTGAGAACCTGAACTTAATCTCTCACACTGAATAGCAGCCCCACCCTGCTGAAAGCCCTGAGGCTGGGAAGCAGCATTTGAATCTCAAACTCCAAGCAGTAGTGAGGCAGGGGTGGAGAGGAATCTCCGAAGTCAAGGAACTGGCTGGAAAAATGCCCAGAAAAGGGAAAAAAATAAGAACATAGAAGGTTACTTCCTTGGGCAACAGGTATTTCCTCCTTTCCTTTCTGATGAGGAAGAACAATGTTTACCATCAGGGAAAGACATAGAAATCAGGGCCTCTGTATCCCAAACATCTGAAAGAGATATCCAATGGGCTCAGGCCATGGAAGAGCTCAAAAAGGATTTTGAAAATCAAGTTAGACAGGTGGAGAAAAAACGGGGAAGAGAAATGAGATGCAAGAAAACCATGAGAAACGGGTCAATACCTTGCTAAAGGAGACCCAAAAAAATGCTGAAGAAAATAACACCTTGAAAAATAGGCTCACTCAATTGGCAAAAGAGGTTCAAAAAGCCAATGAGGAGAAGAATGCTTTCAAAAGCAGAATGAGCCAAATGGAAAAAGAGGCTCAAAAGCTCACTGAAGAAAATAGTTCTCTCAAAATTAGAATGGAACAGATGGAGGCTAATGACTTTCTGAGAAAGCAAGAAATCACAAAACAAAACCAAAAGAATGAAAAAATGGAAGACAATGTGAAATATCTCATTGGAAAAACAACTGACTTGGAAAATAGATCCAGGAGAGACAATTTAAAAATTATGGGACTACCTGAAAGCCATGATCAAAAAAAGAACCTAGACATCATCTTTCATGACATTCTCAAGGAAAACTGCCCTGATATTCTAGAACCAGAGGGCAAAATAAGTATTGAAGGAATCCATCAATCACCGTCTGAAAGAGATCCAAAAAGAGAAACTCCTAGGAACATTGTGGCCAAATTCCAGAATTCCCAGGTCAAGGAGATAATATTGCAAGCAGCTAGAAAGAAACAATTCAAGTGTTGTGGAAATACAATCAGGATAACACAAGATCTAGCAGCTTCGACATTAAGGGATTGATGGATGTGGAATAGGATATTCTAGAAGTCAAAGGAACTAGTACTAAAACCAAGAACCACCTACCCCGCAAAACTGAGTATAATACTTCAGGGGGAAAAATGGTCTTTCAATGAAATAGAGGACTTTCAAGCATTCTTGATGAAAAGACCAGAGCTGAAAAGAAAATTTGACTTTCAAACACAAGAATGAGAAGAAGCATGAAAAAGGAAACAGCAAAGAGAAGTCATAAGGGACTTACCAAAGGTGAACTATTTACATTCCTACATGGAAAGACAATATTTGTAACTCTTGAACCTTTTCAGTATCTGGGTAGTTGGTGGGATTACACACACACACACACACACACACACACACAAACACATACATACACACATGCACACACACAGAGAGACAGAGTGCCCAGAGTGAATTGAATAGGATGGGATCATATCTTAAAAGAAATTAAGGCAAACGGTGAGAGAGAAATATATTGGGAGGAGAGAGGGTGAAATGGAATGGGGCAAATAATCTCTCATAGAAGAGGCAGGCAGGAGATTTTTTAGTGGTGGGAAAAAGAGGAGAGCTGAGACAAAAGCATGAAGTTTACTCTCATCACATTCGACTAAAGGAATGAATGAAATGCACACTCATTTTGGTATGAAAACCTATCTTACAATACAGGAAAGTGGGGGAGAAAGAGATAAGCAGGGTGGGGGAGGATGGTGGAAGGGAGGGCAATGGAAGGAGGGAACAATTTGAAAGCAACACTCGGGGAGGGACAGGATCAAAAGAGAGAATAGAAACAACGATAGGATGGAGGGAAATATAGTTAGTCTCATACAACACGACTATCATGGAAGTCATTTGCAAAACTACACAGATATGGCCTATGTTGAATTGCCTACCTTCCTAAGGGGAATGGGTGGGGAGGAAGGGATGGGCAGAAGGTGGAACTCAAAATTTTAGGAACAACTGTTGAGTATTGTTCTTGCTACTAGGAAATAAGAAATACAGGTAATGGGGAATAGAAAGCTATCTTACCCTACAGGACAAAAGAGAAGATGGGGCCAAGGGAAGGGAGGGATGACAGAAGAGAGGGCAGATTGGTGATAGCGGAAATTAGAATGCTCGGTGAATTGGGGTGGGGGGAGGGGACAAAAGGGGAGAAAATTTGGAACCCAAAATTTTCATTCATCAGTTTTTATCTCCCCTCCACTCATTTTCCCTTCAACTCTACATTGCAGAAAATGTAGACCTTTTCATCCTCAATGAAGAAATTATGAAAACATAGGAGACAGTGCCCAGAGGAACACACTGCAAATACCTAAAATTTTAAAGTATTTCTGGATTTCAGGGAAGGATTGACTTTAGGAAATCCTCTGCTGCTTTAATTCTGCCAAACAAAAATGACACAACAATGTATCTCGTTATATCTTTTACGTCCTCTGTCAAAGAGAGTGTTCTCCAGTCCTGATCTTCCAGTCTCACTGCCTAGGGGACAAGGGACATGTCCAAACTACATATTCCAGAACTTTTACCATGATTCAAACACAGACACACACACACACACACACACACACACACACACACACACACACACACTTCACTCCCCAAACCACTCTAATCGCATATACTTCTCACTTAGTCTACTCTGTCTTTTGAAACTATGTATGTATTACTTTTCTCTCTCTCGCAGAAACTTAGCTCTTACATGAGGACATCATATTCCTGACAAAGTTTTCTATTAATGTTTTTTTTTTAAAGTTTTTTTTTTTATTTTGCTGTTACAAGGATACTGGCTGTCAAGCTTCCTTTTACACTCTCACCCCCACCGCTCTCTCCAAAAGCCTATTATTTAGGGGAAACCCCCATATTTCTTTCCCATTGTTAATTAAAACCTGGTCTTCTAGATGGTTATTCAGCTGTTGTAAATGAAACATAAAGGGAAATGCTAGTCCTTCTAAATAAAATTTTTTACAAGGTAAACTGTTCTTCATGAACCTGTGACTCATTTTGTCTTGTCTTTTTTAGCAGATAATCTCTCCGTTATCCTCACTCTTCTGTTAATCTTTAGTCTCCTAGCTCTCTATATCATGATGCCCTGACATTGAGGTCTTGAAAAAGCCACCTACAATCAATGTTTCTACTTCCTCACTTCTCACTGTAAACACTCTAGTTTAGCTTTTTGACTTCATCATTCAACTAAAACTGCTCTTTCCAAATTTACCAGTGATCTCTTCTCCATCTTGACCTCTTGGCAGCCTTTGACACTGTTAATCACCTTTTCCTGGATATTCTTTCCTTTCTAAGTTTTCATAATATGTCTCTTTCCTGCTTCTCTATCCATCTTCATAGTTCTACCCCCAAACTGTATGCCTTTTCTTTTCTTTTTTTTTTATTTTATTTATTTATTTAATTTTTTACATTCATTTTCACAAATTTTTGGGTTCCAAATTTTCTCCCCTTTTATCCCCTCCCCCCACCCCAATACCCCTAGCAATCTAATTTTCCCTATCTCCAATCTGCCCTCTCTTCTGTCATCCCTCCCTTCTCTTGTCTCCATCTTCTCTTTTCTCCTGTAGGGCCAGATGACTTTCTATTCCTCATTAACTGTATATCTTCTTTCCTAGTTGCAACAACAATACCAAACAGTTGTTCCTAAAACTTTGAGTTCCAAATTCTCCCCATCCTTCCCTCCCCACCCATTCCTTTTGGGATGGCAGGCAATTCAATATAGGCCATATCTGTGTACTTTTGCAAATGACCTCCCTGATAGTCGTGTTGTGTAAGACTAACTGGATTACCATCCCTCCTAACCTGCCCCTCATTGTTTCTCTTCTGTCTTTTGATCCTGTCCCTCCCCAAGTGTTGACTTCAAATTGCTCCCTCCTCCCTTTGCCCTCCCTTCCATCATCCCCACCCCAATATCTCCTTCTCCCCCACTTTCTTATACTGTAAGATAGGTTTTCATACCAAAATGAGTGTGCATTTCACTCAATCGTTTAGTCAAATGTGATGAGGGTAAACTTCTTGTTTTTTTTTTTTTCTCAGATCTCCTCTTTTTCCCTCCACTAAGAAAAACTCCTACCTGCCTCTTAAACGACATATAGTTACCCCCTTCCATTTCCCCCTCTTTCCTCCCACTATATTTCTCTCTCACCGTTTACCTTAATTTCTTTTAAGGTATGGTCCCATCCTATTCAGTTCAATCTGTGCTCTCTATCTCTGTATGTGTGGGCATGTGTGTATGTGTGTGCATGCGTGTACATGTGTATGTGTGGTCCCACCAACTACCCAGATACTGAAAAGTTTTAAGAGTTACAAATATTGTCTTTCCCTGTATGAATGTAAACAGTTCACTTCTGGTAAGTCCCTGAAGACTTCTCTTTGCTGTTTCCTTTTTCATACTTCTTCTCATTCTTGTGTTTGAAAGTCAAATTTTCTTTTCAGCTCTGGTCTTTTCATTAAGAATGATTGAAAGTCCTCTGTTTCATTGAAAGACCATATTTTCCCTTGAAGTATTATACTCAGTTTAGCTGGGTAGGTGATTCTTGGTTTGAGTCCTAGTTCCTTTGCCTTCTGGAATATCCTATTCCAGGCCCTTCGATCCCTTAATGTAGAAGCTGCTAGATCTTGGGTTATCCTGATTGTATTCCCACAGTACTGGAATTGTTTCTTTCTAGCTGCTTGCAAGATTTTTTCCTTGAGCTGGGAGTTCTGGAATTTGGCCACAATGTTCCTAGGAGTTTCTCTTTTTGGATCTCTTTCAGGTGGTGATTGATGGATTCTTTCAATACTTATTTTGCCCTCTGGTTCTAGAATGTCAGGGCAGTTTTCCTTGATAATTTCATGAAAGATGATATCTAGCCTTTTTTTTTATCATGGCTTTCAGGTAGTCCCATAATTTTTAAATTGTCTCTCTTGGATCTATTTTCCAGGTCAGTTGTTTTTCCAATGAGATATTTCACATTCTCTTCCATCTTTTTCATTCTTTTGGCTTTGTTTTGTGATTTCTTGGTTTCTCATAAAGTCATTAGCCTCCATCTGTTCCATTCTAATTTTGAGAGAACTATTAAATTCAGTGAGCTTTTGAGCCTCTTTTTCCATTTGGCTCATTCTGCTTTTGAAAGCATTCTTCTCCTCATTGGCTTTTTGAACCTCCTTGCCAATTGAGTGAGCCTATTTTTCAAGCTGTTAATTTCCTCAGCATTTTTTTGGGTCTCCTTTACCAAGGTATTGACCTGTTTTTCATACTTTTCTTGCCTATCTGTCATTTCACTTCCCAGTTTTTCCTCCACCTGTCTAACTTGCTTTTCAAAATCCTTTTTGAGCTCTTCCAGGGCCTGAGCCCACCCTCCACCCCCCTGGGGTGTCTGGGGGTACTGAGGCCCCGCCCTCCACGTCTTACCCTGATGGCAAGGATACGTCCTCATCATCAGATCCGAAGGTCAGGATCATTTGCATTTGTTGGAAAAAACTCTCTATAGTCTTATTTTTCTTCCCTTTTCTAGGCATTTTCCTAGCCAGTTACTTGACTTCTGAGATTCCTTTCCACCCCCGCCTGGATCCGCCCAGCTAGTGCTTGGCCTCTGAGATTTAAATGGGCTTTCCTTCTGCCGACTGTCAATCAGTGAGCTTTAGTTCAGGTGCTGGGGTTGGGGCAGGGCCGCCTCCCAGGCTCAGTTCCCTCAGGGGCTTTATATAGAGACTTTCAGGAATGGAGCGGGTAGGGGCAGGGTGGGGGGCCCATCTCCCAGGCTCAGCTCCCTCAGGTTTTATGCAGGAACCTTCCGTAATGAAGATCCTGCCTGCTGCTGGGCGATTCCTGAGTCCCGGGCCGCTGCCGCCTCAGTCACCGCCCACACCTCTGCCTCCCCCGCTTCCTGCCCCCATCTCTGCCGCTGCCGCTTCCTCCTGAGGGGGCCCGAGTCATGGAGATGCTCTGCTCCCCTCCTCTAGCCCAGCCTTCTCTCTCACTGACCTGTAGCTTCTGTGGGTGGAGGGACTTTCCCGGCTGCCGGAGCTTCTGTCTCTGAAGCCTGCTCGGATCAGCTTCTCTGGGGCTGCGGCCAGGGCAGCGCTGGGTGTGGGGTTCACTTTCTGGGGTGCAACGGACCCTGGGGACGGGTCTCCAGGGCTCCCTGGAACGGAAATCTCTTCCACTCCGTTTCTGTACACCTTGTATTGACCCAGAAGTTATGGGGGTCTCTTTTTACATTAATTTTATGGGCTTTGGTTTCGGAGCTCATAAACATGTGTCCTTCTACTCCACTATCTTGGCTCCGCCCCCCTATTAATGTTTTTTCTACTTCTACTTTCCTTTTTTTCGTTTCCTTTTTTCCTTCTAGTTTCCTACTTTTAGATAGCTAGAGCTCAAACATCTTATAAAAATTAAGGCAAAAGGGTTTTGTTTGTCCATTTATTTAGTGATATTGGAAGATGGGGTTGGAAAAAGTATCAAAGAAAGAATAGAATTGGTTTATGTAAGAAAATGTAAAAATGATGTTAAAAAATAAAAGTGTCCAAATGTTTAATGAACCACTTCAGGGTTAATGGATGGATTTTTCCATCCTTGAAAACTTAAAGGAAAAATTGCACAATTATAGGGGATGTTGTAGAGGCTGTGGTTTTATTAAGTGCTCACTAAAGGCCTTCACACCTGGAAATTGTGATTGCTTTTGAGAGGGGATCATATTCCTTCCTTTTCTCTGCTACTTTCAAATCGTTCCTCTTCCATGATTCTTCATTCATCTTTCCTCTTTTGAGGTCTAATATGTCACCCTTCCTCATTCTTGGTGCTATCATCTCTTTACTACTAGATCCTCTCATTTTCCTCCCAAATCCTAAGAACTTCACTTAGGACCTTCCTAACAATCCAGTCCCCTGCTATGATCCACAGACAAATCATTTTCAATATTCATTTTAACAATAGCTCACGTAACCTGACCTCTCAATTTCTTACTTCTATTTATCAGTAGACTCACCACTCAATTTTTTTCCTATTTCAGAGCAGCTGAGCACTACTGAAAAAAAAATCTATTGCAAATTCTACTATAAATTTATGCTACATAATCTCATTTCATCCCTACTAATGCAACAATTTTATTTAACTTCTCTTAAGTGACTTTTTGAAACACTTTCCTCTCTATTCCTGGCCAGTCCTACCCCAACCCTCCACTTAATAGCACCTTCTTCTGTTTCAGAGGGAATATTGAAAACTTTGATAATGAGCTTCCTAAGAGGCCTCCCTTTCTCTTTCATATGTTCTCAATACTAGCAGCCTCTTGCATTCTGGTTAAAGAAAATGTATACCAATTATACACTAACACTAACACTAATACTTTTACTTACAATCTCAATTCCATTATTCTTTCCTACCATGTTCATAGATGTATTCTAGCAGTCCTTCACTTTATATCACTTTGTATCTTTAGTCTCGTCATCACTATTATCCTCTTTACATTTCATTATAAACATATTCAGGTCTCCCAATTCTTCATGATTAAGATTGTATATTGATCTGGATGAGACTTTTAAAGCCATTTAATTGAATCTGATCATGGTATATCATAGTAAAGAAGGCCCTGAGACATGAAGTGACTTGTCCAAGAATCCTTGGGTGCTATGTGACAGAGCCAAGATATAGATATCACATTCTAAATCTACTGCTCTTTCCACAGTACCACAAGTGTCATAAGGATAGCAATCCTAATACCTCTTCTAAATCAGTGTATTGTTAATGTATTTTTAATGTAATTAATGTATTTTTAATATAATAGATCTTTCCTATCCATTAATAGGCCTACGTGACCTGCTTAAGTCAAATGGAAGCCTAAGTTTGAGTCACATTAAGCCTATGGTGGGAGGAGCTTGCTAAACAGGAAGGTGTGGAGCAGGAAGGGTGGAACAGGAAGAGGCAGAGCTAGAACAGAGCTAAGAGGAAGTTGCTCAGACTAGTCAGAGCTGGGAAAGAGAGAGTAGTCAACTAGCAAGAGTGGGGTAGTTTGTTTATGATTTTGTTTAAGGGAGCTGGTTTGTGGGAAGCCTAAGAACACAAAGGTTTGGGGATGGTGTTGCCCTCTGCACTGTTATTGTGTATAGATTTATTTGTTACTGTGATGGATTCAGCTTTCTGGTGTTGGGATTTGGCTTGCTGGGGTTTGAATAAATGTTTTGGTTCTGTCTTCCATGTGGAGAGTCTGTTGTATTTTGTGATTCAGAATTATGCTGGCATATTCATAGCTGCTGTAGGCACTGTGAATATCGTGTTGGTGCTACAGTCAACCAGTTGTCTACATAATCTCATTTCATCCCTACTAATGCAACAATTCTAGCCTCTCTCCTTGTATTGATATTCACTGGTAATTTTTTTTTTTTAGCAGGTTGCATCATCCAATTTGACTTCAATCCCTTTTCGAAAGGATTTCTTACATGATTATTGATTCCCTTTCTCCTATGACCACTAATGATTGACTAATTGGCAAATTCTATGACTGTTTTCAGTCCTTTTTTTCCCCTAACTTTTCCTATTTTTTTTGGTAGATTTTGTAGATATTTCTGTAGTTTTTCCATGAGAATGCCTTCTTATAAAATGCTATTTCCTCCCCTGGCTTTAGAGACATTACATTTTCCCTCTACTCTGATCATCCCCTTTGTCTCAATCATTTCTTTCTCATCTTTTTTATCCTTTACTGTGGATGTTTTCCCTAAGGACTTATCCTTGGGCCTTTTTTTATTTTCTCTTTCTACATTCCATTTCAGCTATCTCTTTCATGAACATGTTTGCAACTACCATGTATTCTTTGTTGACTCTTAAATTGGTAGTTCTATCATTCAAATCCCCTTTAAGTCTCAGATTTCCCTTCCTAATTGCAAAAAGATAGTTGCATCAAATGTTCTCCTGTCACCTCAAATTTAACATGACCCAAACTAGGATTATTATTTTTCTCCTTCAGTCTCTCTTTCCAACTTAAATATTGTTGTCACGCATAATCATTCAATCAGTTACCAGAAGTAGTTGATCATGTGTCCATAATATATTTTGTATTTATCTAATCCTCCTTATTCCAAATATGATTATACTAGGTGGAGATTCTCCTTGTCACCCACCAAGATACTACTTTAAACTCCTTATGGATTTGCTTGACTCTCCTCTCTGTTCTCATTTTAATTCATATTTTACAAGCGAGACAGAATAATACTTCTATGAAGAAATAAAGTCATCATTTCACTGTTAAAAACAAAACATTAGCTTCCTATTTATTACTTATTAACTCTTGAGGACTTTGAAAACCTTTGTCTTGGGGATTCCCTAGAACTTGACAATAGCTGAACTTCACAAGTTTTTTTTTTTTTTTTTTTTTCCCCACGTTTTACAGTCATATTTACTGGGCTCCAAATTATGTAATCCTTTGCTCCCTAAACTAGAACAGTCATTTTAAATCTCTGGACCTTGCTCTCTATGTATAATGTGTTCACCTCCATCTTTGCCATTTCACTGCAGACCATCTAGAGCCTAGAAAATTAGAATTCAAATTCAGCCTCATAAACTTATGAGATATATGATACTGAGTAGGACACTTAAATTCTGCTTGATTTAATTTCCTCTTCTGTAAAATGGTAATGGAATTAACACCAATTTTTCAGGGTTGTTATAAAGATACAGTAAAAAGCAGTCATAAATATTTTGAAAACCTTATATATAAATATAAATAAACATAAATAAAAGCTTTATATAAATGACAGCTATTGGGATTTAGATTGTAAGCTCTTTGAGAACAGATATTGTCATTTGTTTTTTGTTGTATCCCAATAATTTGCAGAATATCTGCCACACAGTAAACACTTAAGAAATTCTTGTTCATTAAATAACTATCTTAAAATGTAATTCACATATCATATCCTTCAGGAAGCCTCCCTTCTACTTCTTAGGTGATAAAAAGGTCAAAGAACTAAGGCTTTCTTTTTGTTTTTGATTTAACATGTTTTTCCCCATATATATGTATGTGTAATTTTGTATTATTATGTACGTATATTTATATGCATATATACGTATATATATGTGTGTATATATATATATATATATATGTTTGTGTTTACATGTGTATATATGTATGTGTGTGTGTGTGTAATTTCTGTCTGTATTTTCCTTACCTTCTAGTAGCCCATACAATCCTTGAGTGGCATAACATAACAAATTTCTCAATTTCTTATCTCCCACAGTACCCAGCCCAGTATTAAGTCAGTACTAGTTACTTTTTTAATAAGTGAATGACTGATTAAATTGACTTTGTTTCATTGTGTAATTTTAATAATCGAGAGTTGCAGTGTTTTATCCAGAGCCTTTTTTTTTTTCAAATTCTTCAGCTCCAGTAACTCCAGTAACTATTTTAAAATAATAACAACCCTGGATTTGAGTGAAGTAAAATCCAGTAGTTTGTTAATGACTATAAGAATGCTGTCATAAATTGTGGAATCATAGAGCAGTAGCTGAAAGAGATCTAATAGGCCATCTAATCCAAAACCATCCTTTCCAGCTCTCAGTTTTGTCCTTTATACATGATATTTTATGACTCACCAAAGACTTTCATCCAGCTATGATTATTTAAACACTTGAAAATTAATCAAATCCTATTTTAAGCATTTTCATGTTTTTGAAGTCATTGGACTTTTCCAATCATTTTGTTTGTTTGTTTGTTTTGACTGAAAAATTTGATGGAATGGTATTTCTGGAACACAACTGTCTATTTCACTGGACTATTATGGGAATAAACATTTTGAAAAGCATACAGAAATATAGAATAATCTGAGTTGTTGGAAAGATTCAGTGATATAATGTCACTATGTAAAGCATGATAAAAATATCATTTATGATTATAACCATAGATAGAAACATAGCCTTCTTTAATTGCTGACTTTCCTTCTTTGCTCTCACTAGCAAATGATGGCCTTTTTATTGCTTCCCAAAATCATTTATATTACTATGCAGGCATAAAGGGTCTTCTAGAAAGTCTTCACAGAAAACAAAATTCAAATCCTGGGAGATGAAAGAAAACGGAGAGCGAAATAATTATCAGTAGCAGTGCTTGGAAAAACTGAAAAAGTCAGTCTCCCCAGTGAAAGTGACAAAGTTGGAAAAGATTCCATCTGAGAATTTTTCAATTTGGGAATTTAATTTAATAGAGTGGGTCTAATATGTCACACATTGGACTTGGCTTTGTACTGCTCTTCAGGTACTGTTTGAGGCCAACAAAGTCAATTCATTGTATATTGCTTTTGTAGCAATGCAGAGTGTGCATAGACCCCTTTTAAGACTACATTTGCATATTGATTTCTGTTCTTCATGTCAAGTTATTTGTTTTGTGCTTTTGAATCAGAATAAAGATGATACTACCAGGGTAAATGGCATCTAGGATAAAGAAAAGGATAGGTCATTATCTTATTTTATATGTGTTGTTTCTTTGGTGCTATCTTAGTTTGTTTTTCCCAAAGAGTGTATTGTAGGGTGGTATCCTTTTTTAAAATTCAGAAAACTTGCGTTTTAATCTGAGTTCTACTGAAACTTTCCTAGACCATTTCTTTTTGTTAAAAAAAAAATGAATAAGACAGTTGGACTCCATGAATTCTAGATTTCTGGGTCCAAAGTTCCATAGCAGATTAAGGAGAAAATAAAAATAGTAATCAACAGAGAGGGATATTAGGATAAGTAGTCTTCAGCAGAGAGCTTAAATGAGTTAATATAAGGAGCTGGAATAAATGTAGAAGAGTTCCAGTCAAAGGGGAATTTATTAAAGATGGCATAGAGATTGTAAAAAGTTTAGTAAAATGGTGGAAGCTGGTGAGGACAGGGACTGAGGGGCAAAAAAACTGTGGTGAACAGAGATGAAATTACTGGAAAAAGTTTCTATAAGGAAACAGCATGTGTCCAGAGTGATGTACATGAATGATAAATAATGGAACAGTAGCATGGTGGCAGAAGAGCTATTAGACATTAGGTAAGAGAGTATTTAGCAGGCAGATTTGAGTAGGATTAAATAGACCCAAAGTTCCACTTAGAAATTTGGTATATAATAACACTTCCACAATCTGATGACCCTCAGAGGCAGTTAACACCTTGATTTCCTGAGGGAGCTGTTATGATTTCTCTGGAATAATTCTTAAAACTCTCCCAGCTTCCTTTTTCCTCTGACTGGGAGACTGCAGGGCTTAGTATTAAAATTCTCCCAAAGTTTTCCTTTATATAGAAGACTGGACTATCCAACAGACTCTCTACTTTCGATCGTTGATTTTGCTTGATTTGGTGTTCACAAAACAACTAGGCCCCTCATTTTCCCCCTGTAAGCCCTACAGAGTTTTATCTTCTTTTTGTGAGTGGTTTTCTCTGAGCTACTTGAGGGCAAGCACTTTTTGTATCCTATTTGTATTCCCAGAACTTATCACAGTACCTTGCACATAGTATGTGCTTAATAAATGCTTATTGAATAGTGTTGAACTGTCCTCTATGTTGTTTCAGAAACAAGACTTTTCTTATTTTAACTTTCAACATTTTGTCTGACTATCCATGCCAAGAATACTCTTCCACCTCTGCTCTGCCAACTGGCTTTTCTGATTTCCTTCAAGTCCTAACTAACTTCTCAACCCCTCTTAATTTTAGTGACTTCCTTTTCTTAATTGTATTCTATTTATCCTGTATATAGCTTGTTTGCATCTATTATTTTGTTGAATATTAGAGTATGAACATTTTTCAGTCAGACACTGTCTGTTACCTATTGTCTCTCTCTCTCTGTCTCTCTCTGTCTCTCTGTCTCTCTCTGTCTCTCTGTTTCTCTCTCTCTCTCTCTGTCTCTCTCTCTCTCTCTCTCTCTCTCTCTCTCTCTCTCTCTCTCTCTCTCTCTCTCCCACACTTAGCAGAATTCCTAGTACTTGTACTTGATAAATATTTACTGACTGATTTATCTACATCAAGAAACAGTTTGGTATAGTGGACAGAAAATCAACTTTGGAGTCAGGAAGATCTAGTCTCACTTTTGCTACTAGTGTATGCTACCCTGTGTGAACAACCAGTGTTCTCAGACAGTGCTTTAAGAATATAAGTTGCTAGTGATTTATCGATCCCTATTGGTAATACCTACCATATCTACTATTTCACTGATGTAAGGAGGTCCTTCATGAGGCAACTGTCCCTATCAATACAGCATGGTAATTGCTCTATATCCTATAATGTTAAATAGCCAACAGAACTGAGAAGTAAGAGACAGAGAAAGTGTACCAGAGATCTAACTTGAACCAAGATCTTCTGGAGTATAAATTAAGCTTTTGATATTCCATATCACCCCTCATAGAATTTGGAGTGTTCCTTAGATTAATAAAAACCCAGGTCCTTACCTTCCCTGTCCCTCCAAAGGGGGAAAAATAGCCTATCCTCTTGTGGGTATATATATATATATATATATATATATATATATATATATATATATATATATATATATATATATATATATGTGTGTGTGTGTGTGTGTGTGTGTGTGTGTGTGTGTGTGTGCACGTGCATGTGTGTTTTGCAAATACTGAAATGCTATATTAATTGGATTCATTGTCATGAATAAAATCGGGTAATATTCATTAAATTGAATTGAATAAGTTAGTAGGTTTTTGGTGTAATTTCAGTTTTCATTTCTAGCCAGTAAAATTAGCAGCCTCTGTGAGAGCAGAGACCATATGAGAACATCTCTGCCCCTTGAAGCATAGTGTCTGCCCTAGCTACCCTATACATGACTAAGTAGCAGCCCTAGCCATTAATTCCAGTGCCTTATGTGATATTTATTCTGAACTGGATATCTTGATCTAGATTTACAGAGTGGGCAACTGACTTCTGAAATCTACTGTTCATTTTAATCCATTTAATATTTTTAGTCAAGGACTCTGGAAGGCCAAATGATCCTTTGTTGAGATGGGGTAATGGACAGAGGTCATTCTCTACTACAGACAAAAGTCCTTGATGATATTTATTCATGAAGCGGGACAGTCTCATCAGTAAAATCATTCACCGACCAAAATATCTCTGCAGAAAAATTCACATAGCCAGATGGTACTTTTTGCAGTCTTATATGCTAGCCGAATATGCTGTAGTCAGCAGATTATAAATTGTTGTCATGACGGGGGTGAATTGGGGTAGAAAGGAATTATATTCCTCTTTTTTTTTTTTTTAACAAAATTCCCTGAGAAAGAAATAGTAGAAGGAAAAAGAAACTTCTCTGGGAAAGGTCATCAAAGCTCATGCCAAAAACAAAGATATTTCACTTTAAATCCCATTCATTAACTCAGCTGCCTAAGTAAATGTAGGACATCTGGTTTCATTGAAAATGAGACTGTTGAAACAGTAAATTATAGATAGAAATGAATTATCCATAGATATCCTACTACTGACGGATACCCAATCCCCAAACATTCAAGATTTCTAGGTGCTTGATTGCCAATTCAGGATGAGAGAGGGAGCTCTCTTAATAGATCTTTTACTTCATAACACCCCACCGAATGTCCCATTAAATAAGGTCAGAACAGGAGCCCCCAGGCATATAAATAGGACTGGAAGGAAGAGGAGGATCCTCCCTTATAGGGGCTGTCCTTGAACCTCCTCTCTGGTGGAGAAGAACCAGCAGTCCCTATCTGCCTGCAGGCAGCTGCTAAGCACATTGGCTGTCATGGCTGCAGCTGCTCTGGCTGGAGTATTTGAGGGTAGGGAAGTCTGGTCTCCTGGCGGGAAATGTGGGGTAAAGAAGGGGAAAGTTGAAACACAAATGTCACAATGTATCTTCAGAACTCTGTTTCATATTAAGAAGGGGGTGGTTTTTGGGGATTAGAACAGTGTGTGAAAAGGAGTTGAAGAAATAAGATGAAAAAATGACAGGATCATAGAATTTCAAACTGAAAAGAGCCTTAGACATCTCGAGCCCAATCTCTTACTTCTATAGATGAGGAAACTGAGGCAGCAGGTAGTTAAATAGGTCACCCAAGTGACCCAGATAGCAAGCAGCAAAGCCAAGATTCAAAAAGTCCTTTGTTTCCAAATCCAGTCCCAATTCTTCTTCAGAAATATAACTATGTTATGGAGGTATTTTTGGTCTTTGCTTTGCCCCCAGTTTTCACCCCCATTCTTCTTCTCTCAACTCTCATGAAATCGCAAAAAATTTCCTATCTTTAGCTATCTGCCCAAATCACACTTCCATGTGACTGTGGGTATCCTGGTTCAGAAAACATTAGCTTGAGCTGTTTTACTGAATACAAAACTGAACTGAATACAAAATAATTCTATCAATGCACATTCTTTTTTTATTATTACCATGATATGAGACTGCATGTTTCCAATGTAGATGCCGGAATGACACCATGCCTAGTCAACTTCAGAAGCAAAAATGCAACCAAAATCCACTATAAATTGAAATTCATTTAAAAAGGTTCAGAATAGTGTTTAATATTCATGGAAAGAATGAATACCTTTTTTAGAGGGGTATCAAGGAAAAGTTGTCATCTGAGGTAGATCTTGAAAGAAGAGAAGTATTTCAAATGCAGAGTGGTTGACATATTCTATTCTAGTATGAAGAGGGCACAAGTTCAGGGGAAAGTGAGTAGCCCTGTTTGATTTTAAGATAAAATGTAGGAAAAAGAGTATCACAAAAATAAGACTTGGTACAGCTAGGTTGTACAGTGGATTGAGCACCAGTCTGTAGGCAAAAAGAACTGAGTTCAAGTCCTGCCTCAGACACTTGCTAGCTGTGTGACCCTGGGCAAGTCACTTAACTTTGATTGCCTCCCACCAAAAATAAATAAGGCTGAAAATAGAGACAGATAGGGAACTTCTATAAAATCAGAAGAGTAATGGTGCCTCCTTCACAATGTCCTTATTAGAATCTAATAGAAAAAAATGTATGTAAGCCTTTTGCAAACTTTAAAATACTATGGATAGAATAGTTACACTTTTTATCTGGAATCAGAGGGCCTGGATTCAATTTCCATCTCTTTTTCATACTGTGTGGTTTTAGGCAAGTCACCACCACCTCTCTGGGTTTGTGTATTCAGCTATACAAGGAAAAGTTTCATTAAAAACATCTGAAATACTTTCCATCTTCAAATCTATGACCAAATTTATTTTGGGACATTTTTATTTTAATCTCTATGAAATGGGGCAGTAGTGAACATTTTTGAGGAGGGGCCTAATATCATAAGTCCTGTGTATGAGAAAAATGACTGCCAGTAATTCTGAAGTATTTATTAGAGAGAGACTGGAGGCATATAAAATAGTACAGAGTCTGTCACAACAGGTCAGGTGAAGAGGACCTAAGAGAAGGATAGCAGTCATTTTGGGAGTGAGAAGGGTAGAAAATGCCACTGCTATGGAGAAAATAGTTTGTAAAATATAAAGTCTTGCACAATAACAGGCAGCATTTGAATCATATCTTGCATACATGGTATTATTTGATTCTTATGATAAATCAGTGAAACCAGTAGTGCAGGCATTATCTTCATTGAACAGAGGAAGTAACTGGGGCATGTTGAGGCAAATATCATGTAACTAGTGAGTGGCAAAGACAGAATTTGAACCTTGGTTTTTCACTCCACTGTCAGGTTCTCCTCTCACTATTCCACCATTACTGTTACTTCAGGAAATAATACATTAATAAATATCTATTTAAAAGTCTTTGCTGTTGATTCATGCTAGCTGTGTGTGGGAATCAGAATATAACTCACGAAGACTTGTATAAGAGGAATACCACAAAACACCTTATCTAAGAATTGTATGATCAGAAGAAAAAAAAAGACATTGACAATTGGCAAGAGTGAAGCAAAACTGATGGACTTTCTTTGTGATCCATTGGAATCAATAAAATGTCAAGGAATCTACAAGAAGATCCCTAAGACATTGGGTGATTTTCCTATTAAGGATTCGCATAAAGACAAGGGGTATGAGTCATACAGGATGAAAAGTCATAGATAAATCACAATCTACAACCTTCCCTGCAGAACTCACATTGATGAGATCACAGATCAATCTAAACCTACCAGGAATTTTTTTTCTTCCACAGGATATTGCACTGAGAGAGTAGAATACTAGATAGATAAATGTGGCTACGAAGAGTTACGAGAAGAGGACTGGAAAAAATGCAGAGCATGAGGTACTGCAAAGTAAGGTCAGACTTAAATGTGTCACAATGACAGTGGAAAGTCAGGGGAAAAGGCATCTTGAACACCAGAATCTTGTGTGAGAGTGTGTGTGTGTGTGTGTGTGTAGGTATATGAAGGAAAAGATACTAAAGCAAATGGGGGAAAATCATAGCAAAAAAGTTATGGGTGAGAGAAACAAAAGAAAAAGCTACTTATGAAATTATTCTGGGCCTGTCTTACCTGAAATAATGACACTGCATGATTAGCTGTCATACCAGTCACTACGCTGCCTTTGACTTTAGGTTCCCTGTCTAGCATATCTAAAGCTATGTAGGGCTGCAGAAAGCTAATGACTTCACTGCTATAATTCACCTAAATACTATCAGAGGACCATAAAGATGCAGACAGTATCACAGTCTAAGAGTATGAAGGAAGCTATATATATATATATATATATATTAATCCCCCATTGAATTGTGTAATACTATCTAATAATATTTCCAACAACTGGTCAACTCACCTTCATTTGAAGATTTCCAATACCTCCATAGGTACTCCAAAAGGTTTTATGATTTCTGTTGGGACCTTCATCCTCACATTGAACTATGTCTCTCAAGCACGTTACTATCCTTTATTCCTATAGTTACTCTATGGATCCAAGGAAAACAAGCACAGTGATAGATTATTAGAGTTGGAAAGAAACTCAGAAATAATATTGCCCAAAATTCTCATTTTACACAGGTGAAAACTGAAGACTAAGGAGGTTAAGTTACTTGCCAAAGATCACATAGTAAATTAGTGGTAGAGCCAAGTCTAATACTCAGGTCTCCAAACTCCTAAAGGAGTACTATTTTTTATATGCCCTGATGCCTCTTTCAGATAGTGATTTGCATATTCAATTAGCCATTATCTATATCCCTTAATCCCTGCAAGCTCAAGAAATTAAGAACTGTGAAGATGAGATAAAGTTAATGAATGTATTTTTTCTCATTGGATTCATAAAAGTTCTTTTGGGGAAAATGAACAGATTTTCAGTTATCCCAAAGCACCATGTCAATTTGAATTTGAAATTTTAGAGACAATAAAAATGTTTAAATAATTTTTGAGGGAGAACAGAATGTTAGTTTTGCATATTATTTAACGTTCCATACTCAGTGGATTACCTTGAAATAGTTGCTACTATTTTTTTTCTCTAGTGAACAGATTAATTACATCATTAGATGAGTGGATCCTTGGCTACAGTTTTTGGTTTAATTTGCATAATTTTTACGTTGCTCCAGATGTTGAGAGGGTTGAATGACAAGTCCATCCTGTGGCTTCACTTTTTTTTCATTTGATGTTTGTAAGCATTAGGGGATGAGGAAGGTGTATATCATAGTAATCTAGTCTACAACTAATTTCTTTAAGCAAAATACTAGGCATTTTATGGTTGTACTCAAAGATATATATTAAAGTGCTTCCTTTCTTCTTCAGGGAACTCCTTTGCTTCCTTTTAAACATTTATTTTCTCTTAAAATACACACTCCTCTGGGAAGCTTTGAAAGCCATTCACAGTTCCATCATATCTTACCAGCCCCACTGGAAATTGCTTAACCTCCTATATTCCAGGATGCAACCAAACTGACCTTCTCTGCGTACTTCACAACCCACTCCATTTCCCATCTCTGTGACTTTACAGTGATGGTCCTCCATAACTCCTTAGTTGTGCTTCATTGAATGCATCTCTTGCTTTAAAATAAATCACAAGCTATACCTTTCATATAATGACAGTCTTGATGTCCTCTGCTGATGATTCCCTCACTCCTAAGCTATCACATAATTAATTAGCTTTTATTTATTTTAATTCATGCTCTTTATTTTTTCAATTATATATGTATTTATGCTAATTTTCTTCATCATTAGAATACATAATTAACAATCAAGATTGTTTCAATTTATGGTATTTGTATACCCACCACCTAGCATGGTTGCTAATACATAGTACGTGCTTAATAAATGCTTATCAATGATTTATTAATCTTCACATGAATTTTAGGTCATAAATATTTTCTTTCATTACTCCCATTCTCACATTATAAGAACCTGTTCTCTTGTACCATATCTGGATGTTTTTTATGAGAAAGACAAGGCAAATTTTTTCCCATGTTATAAATGAACAATATTTACTTTGTCCCTGAGAAATTTATTCAAAATTTCCTTTAGCCTTCAGTCATCTGAGCTTTCCTCTTCATTTTGAAATGCTCTCTCCTTATACATTCACTCATTGATGACTATAGACTCACTAGACTCAATTTCAGACTTAAGTGTGTCATTGAAACGTAACCTGAGTTATGTAGTGTTATAGATTTACGACTATTACAGTACCCAACTCATGGGAAACTGCCAGCAACTGGCAGATTGGAGGCACAGAGGTGATTGAAAAGAAAGAGACAACAGCAGAAGAGGCTAGGGGGTCCTGTATGAATAGTTTATTGTAGCTCAACAAACTTTCATATAGTCGAACAAAGCAATACATTTCATGGGAATTCAATAGTTCACAGGGGAAAGTTAGTCCCAAGACAAAGCATTCTTCCAAGTTCCGTGATCCCAAGCCACAGAATGTACACATCCTTTCCCAGATAATGCTGCAGCTGTCCTCAAGAAATAAGCAGTAAGGAAACATGAAGAAGCCAGGGAAGGGGAGACCCTGCCAATCCTCTTTTCTCACCCTCTGGATGACCTCACCTTGCTTCTGTCAATACTTCAGATTAACTCTGGCTCTCCACAGGAAACTAGAGGCATATGATATCATAAAGATCAAGCAAGGTTAAAATCAGGAAGTGAGATATAGTTATAGGCAGGAATGAAACTTCACAATTTAACTTAATAAGCATTTATTCAGGGCCCTCCATGTGTGAAATACTTTATAGAGATCTGTTAGGCATATAAAGATGAATAAGATACAGTCAAGTATCTTATAGTCTGGTAAAGGAGATAAGATTTACACAAATTCTGTAACAGAAGACAGAATGTTTTGTAATATTAGAGAGGTAGAGTTCAGGGGAGGAAGAAATTAGTTCAGTACCGGTAAATTTGTGCAGGAATTATGGCACATTTGAACTATCTCTGTCAGGATAGGTGAGATTTTAATAGACATCTCAATAAATATGATCAAAATACACAGTCATGTGTTCTGAACTGTGTGCTTGTCAGGGGAGAATCTGAACAGGACTCTTCCTCCCTTTTCCATTAGCCAAGGGATTTTAGTCACCCAATAAATATTTTCCTTAGTGTTGTCCTGGATTCTAGAGAAGGCTCTACACTTTTCCTTTTTCAACAAGTAGGCAGAACCATTCTCCCATCAGAGAGAGTAAGGGGTACAACTGCATGTGCCAATTGTATCTGTCCACCCAGTTACTGGTGGAATTCCTCTAGACCAGAGGTGTTTTATCATGAGACACTTCTATGTGTTGCCAAACAGTGTGAGTATGTGTGTGTGAGTGTGTGTGTGTGTGAAGCAAATAAATAATACAATAAAACTTAAGTAATATTACCTTTTTAAATTAATTGAATGTTTCATCCACAAAGATCATAATATATCATTTAGCACCCCTCCCCCCTTTCTATTTGAGTTTGTAAACACTGCTGTAAATCAACTGTTTTCTAAATTTTTGTCTCAGAATATTTATAGCTTTAAAAAACTGTTGTGGATCTATTTTCCCCAACTCCTCCATGACGAATTTGTTATGGGTTATATTTATCAGTATTTATTGTAATGCAGGTTCAGATGTCTTAGTATCATTATGAAAATAGTTTTGACCGTCAAGATCCCGTGAAAGACCATTGAAAACCCCCATGGACTCAAGATCACTCTTCCATAGTTGTAGTTACAGTATATAAAATGTTTACCATTAGTGGAATCACAGACAGTTCAGGAACTTACAGTTCTCATTATCACACAAACCTGAATAAGCAACTAATGGTGTAACATTTACACGATTCATCCTCATGAATTTCCACTTTAGATTTGTTTACCTCAAAACATTCAAAACAGGTGGAGTAAGCAGCACCAACAGAAATCCCAGTGCTTAGCAACCAGCTGCAAATTTATCTATTAGCAGGTCAAGGACTTTCTATATAATGGAATCTGGGCTACCCTCCCCTAATTTGCTTATCATAACACCCTTTATATATAAATCATGTACATATTTTGATCTTACCTAGGCATGCAGCATGAATCATTGGTCTATACCTTGTTTCTATCAAACTGCTCTCCAATTTGCCTAGCATTTTTGGTTGAATTCTGAGTTTGGCCGCTGAACTTTGCATCTTTGGGTTTATTAAACACTAGCTACCATGGTCATTTACTACTGTGTATTTTGTACTTTGTATCTATTCTACTGAAAAAATACTCAATTTCTTTTTTTTTTAATTTTTATTTTATTTTATTTTATTTTAACTGTTCTACAAACTACCATAAAATTTAGATTTTAATTCCCCACACACACCTACCCCCCACTACCCCCCTCCCTCCGCAAGATGGCATACAATTCTATATAGTATCTACACACACTCTCCTATTGAATACATTTTCACTATAGTCATACTATGTAGACAAACTAAAATAAATGGAAGAAATCATATATCAAAACATAGTACACAAACACACACACACACACACACAAACATGATCTGCTACATTCTGAGAATAAATTCCATAGTTCTTTCTCTGACTGTGGAAGGCATTTTGCCTTAGAAAACCACTGGGATTTTTTTTTTTAAGTTCTTGTGTTATTACAAAGTTCCAAGTCTATCAGGAAAAAACTCTTGTACACTGTGGTTGTTGCTGTGCACAAAATTCTAGTTCTGCTCCTTTCACTCAGCATCAGATCATGTAAGTCCTTCCAGGCCTCCCTAAAATCTTCTTGTTCATCATTTCTCATGGCACAATAGTACTCCATTACATTCAAATACCATAATTTATTCAGCCATTCCCCAATTGATGGGCATCCCCTTGATTTCCAGTTTTGGCAACTGCAAAGAGTGCTAAAGAGTATTTTTGTACACGTGAGACCCTTTCCCATTTTTGTGATCTCTTGGGGATAAAGTCCTAGTAGCGATATTGCTGGATCAAAGGGTATGCACATTTTTGTAGCCCTTTGGGCATAGTTCCAAAGCACTTTCCAGAATGGTTGGATGAACTCACAGCTCTACCAGCAAACAATCAGTGTTCCAACTCTCCCATATCCTCTCCAGCATTTATCATTGTCTTGTTCTGTCATATTTGCCAATCTTATAAGTGTGATGTGGTACCTCAGAGTTTTGATTTGCATCTCTCTAATCAAAACTGATTTAGAGCATTTTTTCATATGATTATAGATATCTTTAATTTCTTCCTCTGAAAATTGTGTGTTCATATCCTTTGACCATTTATCAGTTGGGGAAAGACTTGTATAGTTATACATTTGAGTCAGTTCTCTATATATTCTAGAAATGAGGCTTAAAAATACTTTATTTCTTAAGCCAGTACCAGATTGTTTGGATAATTATCACTTTGTAATATAGTTTCAAATCTGGTCCTGCTAGGCCATCTTCCTTTACATTTTCTCCCACCCCCCACTGATTTCCTTAATATTTGAGATCTTTTACTCTTCCAAAAATTTAGTTTTTATTTTTTCTAGGTCTATAAAAAAGCATTTGGTAGTTGGATTGCTATGACTTTAAATAAGTAAATCAATTTTGGTAGAATTTTCATTTTTATTGTATTGGCTTGACTAATTGTTCAATTGTTCAGTGGTATGTGAATATCCATGATTCTATGGACCTACTGTACTTTCCATGAGGTTTTCTTTTTTTTTCCTTCTATGATTTAAAAAAAAAATCTTCAAATTATATTTTAAAATTATCTTGATGTAAGATTTTGGACCATACCTACTTTCTGATAATTATTTTCCGTTTGCCCAGTAGTTTTGTCAAATCTTGACTGAAAGCTTGGATCTTTGGATAAGAAACTGTATTACTATGGGTATTTACCACTGTGTATTGTGCACCTAATCTATTAAATTAATGAAACTCTCAATTTCTTATCCAGTATGACATTGTTTTGATGATTACCAATGCGTAATATAGTTTGAAAGCTAAAATGACTAAGCCACTTTCCTTTACATTTTTTTTATTGATGCTTTTGATATTTTTATCTTTTTTTCTTCCAGATGAATTTTCTTCTACCTGTATAAAAATGTTTTTGGCAGTTTGATTGGTATGACACTGAATAAGGGAATTAATTTAGGTAAAATTGATATTTTTGTTATGTTGACTCACCTTATGTGTAAGTAGTTGATATTTTTATAATTGTTCAGATCTGACTCTAATAGTGTAATGTGAGTTTTGTAACTGTGTTCACTTAGCTCCTGGGTTTGTTTTGGCAGGTAGACTCCTGAGTATTTTACATAATTTATGATTATTTTATTTTTAAAAAAAATTTTTGTTTTTTCCAAGTACATGTAAAGATGGATTTCAACAAGCATTTTTATAAGATTTTGAATTCAAATTTTTCTCCCTTCTTCCCCAAGACAGCAAGAAATCTAATAAAGGTTATGCATGTGCAATCACGTTAAATATATTTCTACAATAGTCGTGTTGTAAAAGAAGAAACAGAACAAAATGGAAAAACAAAACAGAAAAGAGAAAGGGAAAAATAATATGCTTTTGGATTGCATTTAGAGTCCATAGATCTTTTTATGAATGTAGATATCATTTTGCAATATGAGTCTTTTAGGATTGTCTTGGTTCCTTGTATTACTGAGAAGAGGCAGTTGATCATTGCACAATGAGGCTTTTACTGAATACAATGTTCTCCCTGTTATGCTCAATTCAGTGAGCATAAGTTTATATTAAATATTTCCAGGTTTTTCTGAAAGCTGCCTGCTCATCATCTCTTATACCACAATAGTATTCCATTGCACTCCTACACTACAACTTATTCAGGAGTTCCCCAGTTGATGGGCATTCCCTCAATTCCCATAACTTTACCACTACCCAAAAAGAGCTGTTATAAATAGTTTTGTACACATAGGTCCTTTTCCATTAAAAAATATTTTTGGTTTTCAACATTCACTTGTTTTCAATTCCCTTTCATAAGATTTTGAGTTTTAAGTATTTTTCCTCCTCCCTCTGCTCATACCTCCTCAAGATCATGTGCAATCTGATTTATATGCAATCAATTTATGCGTTCATATCAAACCTATTTTCACATGTCATAATATAAAGAAGAGTTAGAACTAATGGGAGGATCCATGAGAAAGAAGAAACAAAACAAAGCAGTAAAAGGAGAGCAAATAGGATGATTCCATCCACATACAGACTCCAAAGTTCTTTCTCTGAATATGGATAGTATTTTCCATTGTGAGTCTTTTAGAGTTATCTTAGATCCTTGCAAAGAGTGAATTACATCAAAGTCAGTCATCACACATTGTATTTGTTACAGTGTACACTGCTCTTCTGTTTCTGCTAATTTCTCTCAGCATCAGTTCATATAGGTCTTTCCAGATTTTCCTGAAGTCCACTTGCTCATCATTTTGTACAGCACAATAATATTCCATTATATTCATAAATCACAACTTGTTCAGCCTTTCACCAATTGATGGATATCCCTCAATTTCCAATTCTTGGAAACCATAAAAAGAGCTGCTATGCATATTTTTGTACATATGGGTCTCTTTACAATTTTTGTGATTTTTTGGGGATACAGAGCTAGAAGTGGTATTTCTGGGTCAAAGAGGATCCACATATTTATAGCCCTTTGGATATAGTTCCAAATTACTCTCCAGAATGATTGGATCAGTTCACAACTCCACCAGCAATGCATGTTATGATGTAATTGTTTTCCCATGTCTTCCCACATCTTCTCTAGCATTTATCATTTTGCTGTTTTGTCATGTTACTCAACCCAAGAGGTGTGATGTGATAACTCAGAGGTGTTTTGATTTGCATTTCTCTAACAAGTAGTGATTTGGACATTTTTTCATATGGCTATAGATAGCTTTAATTTCTTCATCTGAAAATTTCCTGTTCATATTTATCATATTTATTCACTATTTATCAATTGGGGAATGACTTACCTTCTTATAAATTTGACTCAGATCTCTATACATTTTAGAAATGAAGCCTTTATCGATGACACTGGTGGTAAAAATCCTTCCCCTGTTCTCTGTTTTCCTCCTAATCTTGCTTGCATTGGTTTTGTTTGTGCAAAAACATTTTCAATTTAAAGTCATCAAAATTACCCATTTTGTATTTCATAGTGTTTTCTATCTCTTACTTTGTCATAAATTATTCTATTCACCATGAATCTGACAGGTAAACTATTCCTCTCTCTTCCAGTTTGCTTATAACATCAGTCTTTACATCTAAATCATGTACCCATTTTGACCTTATCTTGTTAAACTGTGTGAGATGTTCTTTGCCTAGTTTCTGACATACTCTTATCCAGTTATCCCAGCAACTTTAGTCAAATAATGAGTTCCTATCCCAGAAGCTAATTTGCATTTATCAAACATTGGATTATTATGATTATTTACTACTATACTTTGTGTACCTAATCTACTGGGGCAGCTAGGTGGTGCAGTGGATAGAACACCAGTGTGGGAGTCAGGAGGACCTGAGTTCAAATCTCACCTCAGACATTTGACAATCACTAGCTGTGTGACCTTGGGCAAGGCACTTAATCCCAATTGCCTCATCCTGGGTCATCTCCAGTCATTCTATTATCAGGTCTCTGGATTCAGATGGCTCTGGAGGAGAAGAGAGGCTGGTGACCTGCACAGCCCTCCCTCACTCAAAACAAAGTCAAGTGCAAGTCATGTCATTATTTCTCTGATGGCGTGGTCTTTGGCAACACAAGACAAACACGCACCTAATGTATTCTTCTGATCCACCACTCTACTTCTTAGCCAGTACCAAATAGTTTTGATGATTGTTGCTTTATAATATAGTTAAAAATTTTCAATGAATTTTTTTTCGAGGTCTTGTTGTTGGACTTTGTTGGCAATATATAGAAAATGCTTATGATTTCTGAGTATTAATTTTATATCTCACATCCTGCAAACATTGTTAATTATTTCCATTAGTTTTTAGTTGTTTCTCTAAGATTCTCCTAGAATACCATCGTATTATCTTCAAAGAGTGAGTTTTTTTCCTCATTTTCTCTTCATACTCTTTCAAATTTTAAAAATCTAATATTACCTGTGAATCCATTTGTTCCTGGGAGTTTTTTTAGGGACATCATTGATGACTTCTAAATTTATTTATTCCAATATAGGATTATTAAATATTCTATTTCCTCTTCTGCTAGTCTGAGCAATTTGTGTATTTTGGACATATTTATCCATTTCACTTAAATTGTTAGATTTATTGGCATATGGTTGTACAAACATGTCTCCTAATAATTGTTTTGATTTAATCTTCATGAGTAATTAAATTACCCTTTCTCTATTTCATGCTGTTAATAATATTGTTTCCTTTCTTATTTTTAATCTAATTAACCATTGATTTATCTATGTTATTGTCATTTTCCTAAACCAGCTTTTTATTATATTTATTAGTTCAAAGGTTTTCTTACTGTCAATTTTATTAATCTCTCCTTTGATCTGTCAGGATTTTCAATTTGTTGTTCAATTGGAGATTTTTAATGTGTTTTTCCCTGTTTATTTTTATTTTCACATTCAATTCTTTGATCACCCCCCCATTTTATTGATGTAGGCATTTAGAGATGTGAATTTTCCTCTATTTAATGCTTTGGCTGCATCTAATGTATTTCCATATGTTGTCTCATTATTGTCATTCTCTTTAGTGAAATTATTGATTGCTTTTAAGATTTCTTCTTTGATCCCTCCATTCTTTAGGATTTGATTATTTAGTTGCAGTTATTTTTTAAAAAATTTTGCTTTCACACTCCTTCATTAAATGGAATTTTAATTACATTATGATCTAAAAAGGATATATATATATATAATATCTATATTTATCTGCATTTTGGCATGAGGTTTTATGATCTATTTTATGGTCAATTTTTTGTGTTGGTACTAGGCACCACTGAGGAAAAAATATATTACTTTCTGTTCTACTTTAATTTTCATCAGTAGTCTATTATATCTATCTTTTACAAAATTCTATTTATCTCCTTAGCTTCTTTCTTATTTGTTTTTTTTTTTTTATTAGATATATTTAGTTCTGAGATGGAAATGTTGAGATTCCTCAGTAGTTAAGTTTTATTGCATGTTTCATCCTGTAGCTCATTTAATTTTCATTTAAGGATTTGGATGCTAAAACAATTGCTCTCTCTCTCTCTCTCTCTCTCTATATATATATATATATATATATATATATATATATATATATATATATGTCTACTACTGGCATTACTTCATTGTCTGTTACCTTTTAGGAAAATGTAGCTTCCCTTCTTATCTTTTTTAACTAGATCTAACTTGGCATTTGATTTTGTCTGAGACCATGGTTACTATTCCTGTTTTTCTTTTTTTTTAATTTCACCTAATAGTTTCTGCTTCATTTCCTTATCTTCTCTTCCCCCCCCCACTCTTCTTCTTCGTGTGTGTGTGTGTGTGTGTGTGTGTACCTGCTTAAAATGTGTTTCTTGTAAACAATATATTATATGATTCTGGTTTTTAATCCATTCTGCTACTTGCATTTGTTCATTCCATTCACATCCCCAGGTATGATTACCAACTGTGTATTTCTCTCCTTCCTTTTCCCTGTTTCTCCTTCTCTTTCTCTACTTTCAGAAGTCTTCGTTTCTGGCTACTGCCTTTTCTAAATTATCTTTATGTTCAATACGTAACCTAACTTCTTTTATTCTTCTCCCTTCATACTTTTCTGTGTGGTAAGATAGATTTATATACCTGAGTGTGTATGTTATTTTTGTTCTAAATGAGAGTAAGGTTCAAATGTTACCCACTTACTCCATCATTGCATCCATTGTAAAATATACATACATACATACATACATATATATATAGTCTCTTTTATGTGAAATAATTTGTCCTGTTCTACCTCTTCCTTTCCTTTTTTCTTTCCCAGTGCATCCCTTTTTCTCTCCACTTAATTTTATTTTATTTGGGGGAGGGGAGAAATCATCAGATCATTGTAAACTCATACCCATGAACTCTCTATGTATATATTCTTTCTGACTTACCTAATAATGAGAAAGTTTTTAACAGTTACAATTCCATGTAGGAATGTAAAAAGTTCAACCATATTGAATCCCTTACCCTTACTGAATTCTCTTTCCACGTTTACCTTTTTCTGCTTCTTTTGGGTCTTATATTTGAAAATCACATTTTCTATTCATCTCTGGTCTTTTCATTAGTAAAGTTAGCATTTAGTAATATATGTTTTCCCATAAGTATGGCTGTGGCTAGATCCCACAAATTTTTGTATGTTTTCTCATTGTTTTCATTCTCTTTAGTGAAATTTTTTAATGTTTCTGTGATTTGTTCCTTAACTCAACCACTTAACTCAATCTTTGGAATTCAATCAATTTCCAATTAATTTTAAATCTAGTTTTGACAGACCTTTACAGAATGTGATTTTTCTTGCATTATTATTCAAAAAAGTTATATTTACTTTTTCTGCTTTTCTGCATTTTTGTGAGGTTTATATGCCCTAAAACGTGAGTATTTTCTTGTGTAGATTACAAGCAAGACTGACAAAAACATCTCTTATCTTATCTTATCCAACTATCTCTAAAGAAAGCTTCATTATGTTGAAGTCTTCTAAAATTTTATTACTTCGTAAATTCTTCCTTACTTATTTTATGGTTAGAGTTTTCTAGTTCTGAGATGGGAAAGTTGAGGTTTCCAACTAGCACACTGTCTGCTTGATCTCCTTTAACATTTCCTTCAAGAATTTGGATGCTTTGTCATTTGGTGAATATATGTATAGTATTTTTAGCAGATCATTGTCTTTTTACTTTTGGTAAAATGTAACTTCCCTGATTATTGCTTTTAATTAGGTCCAATATTGTTTTTGCTTCTCTGAAATTATGATTACTTCTCCTGCCTTTTATTTTTACTTCAGTTAAACTATAATATATTCTGCTCCAACCCTTTATTTTAAGTTAGCATATGTCTTTCTGTTCCAAGCATGTTTCCTGCAAGCAACATATTGTTGAATTCTGTTTTTTAATCCATTCTACAATCTGCTGTGGTTTTACTAGTGAGTTCATTCCATTCACATTCACAGTTATTGTTATTGAATCTTTCCATCTAATTTTTTTTCTGTTCCTATATCTCTGTCTCTCTCTGTGTCTTTTTCTCTCTTCTTCTCTCCTCAAAAGTCTCTTTTACCTCTGTCCACTACTTCCTTTAACTTTCTATCCTTTCAATTATCCACCCTCTTCTCTTATTTCCTTTCCCTCTCACTTTCCATTTGAGTAACATAGATTTATGTATCCTACTTTCCTGTTGTGCAAGAAAGATTGCTATACTCAGATGATTATGTGCATGTATTATTTCCTCTTTGTATCAGTTTCAATGACAGTGAACATGAAACATGTCTCACCAAAGCTCCTTTTCCCCATCCACTCTAAAAGCTTTTCTTTGAAAGCTTCTTGTATGAGAGATAATTTTCACCTTTTTTCCTCTCCTTTCCCTTTCCTCTCAACAAACCATCTTTCTTACCCTTTCATTCTTTTGGAGATCATCTTATCATAATTAACTCATACCCTTGCCCTCTGTCTATGTATACTCCTAACTGCCCCAACAATGATCAAGTTCTTAGGAGTTATCTGGATTTGTCTCCTCATATAGGACTATAAACAGTTTAACAGTATTGAGATCCTTGTGATTTCCTTTTCCTATTTCTCTTTTTATGTTTCTCTTAAGTCTTCTTTTTGGGTGTCAAATTTTCTATTTATCTCTGTTGTTTTCATCATGAATGCTTTAAAGTTCTCCATTTCATTTAATATATATTTTCCTCTGAAAGACTGTATTCTTATTTTTTTTGCTGCATTGTGTGCACTTGGTTATAACACTAGCTCCTCTAGAATATCATATGCTAAGCCTCTGCTATGTTAGTTCTTTCTCTTGATATGTACACCATTTTTGATCATGAGATCTTTTGAATTGTCTTCTGTCATTGTATTGTTGAGAGGAACTAAGTCATTTATGATTGCTCATCACATGATATTGTTATTAATATGCACGGTGTTCTCCTGGTTTTACTCATTTCACATTAAATCAGTACATGTAAGTCTTTCTGCAATTTTCATGCTCATCATTTCTTAGTACAATAGGATACCATTACATTTATATACCACAGCTTATGTTCAGCCATTCACAAATTGATGGGCATGCTCCATAATATTTGAATTGTTTCTTTCTTGATGTAAGCCATATTCCATCTTGTCCTGAGAGATCTAGAATTTGGGTCAAAAGTTCCTGAAAGTTTTTAATTTGGGATCTCCTTCAGGAGGCACTTGATGGATTTTTTCAATTTCTATTTTACCCTCTGGTTCTAGAATATCTGGGCAGTTTCCTTGATAATTTCTTTCAATATGATATTTAGTGTCTTTAAAAAAAATATCACTTTTAGGTAGTCCAATAATTCTAAATTGTGTGTCCTTGGCTAAAGAGATAAATAAACAAGTATTTAAGGGGATGAATAGAATATTAGATAAGTTATATATGATAGATCGCTAGAGAAAATTGAATGGGAATAGTGTAGAAAGGAGTAAATATTTTCTCAGTTGTATATAGTACCTTCATAAAAATAAGGACCATGTACTGTCATAAAGTCCTCAAAACCAAATGAAAGAAACAAGAATTATTAAATGCACTCATTTCAGATCACAATGCAATAAAATATCATTAAATAAAAAGTCATGGAAGAATACAATAAAAGTTAATTGGAAACTAAATTATATAATCCTAAAGAGTGAATGAAAAGAACAGATCATAAAAATCATGAATAATTTTGTTAAAGAGAATGAGAATGAGGTAGCACTTCAAATTTTTGGGATGCAGTCAAAACAGTACTTAGGGGAAATTTTATATACCTAAATGTGTGCATCAATAAAAGAGAGAAAGAAGCAATTAATGGATTTGACATGCAACTAAAATAGACAAAGAATAAATTAAAAATCCCCAAACATAAAAATGGAAATACTGATAATCAAAAGAGAGATTAATAAAACTTAGAGTAAAATAAATCATTGATGTTATAAATAAAACTCAGAGCAGATTTCATGAAAAAAACTTAATTTGCTTTGAAAAAACACAGAACAAGGTCAAATTACAAGTATCAGTAATGAAAAGGGTAAATGTATCACCAGTGAAGATGAAATTAAAGCAATTATCAGTTGTTTCATTGAATTATATGCCAGTAAAAGTGAAAATCTCAGTGAAATGACTGAATATTTACCAAAAACATGAATTGCACAGATTAAGAAAAGAACAAAGAAAATAAATAATCTCATTTTGGAAAAATGAAGGTGAACAAGCCATTAATGAATGGCTAAAATAAAATCTTATGGGCCACAAAGCTATAGAAGTGAATTGTACCAAATATTTAAGGAACAGTTAATCGTGATACTATGTAAAGTATTTGGAAAAAACAGACAAAAGAAGAATCTTGCCAAATTCTTTCGATGATGCAAATATGGTTTTAATACCTAAACCAGGAATAGCAAAAACAGAAAGAAAACTGTAGACCAATTTCCTTAATGAATATCAATAAGAAATTAAATAAAATACTAGGAAGGAATTTACAACAACATATTAATATCATAAATTTAGGGCTGGTTCAGTTTTAGTAAATGTATCAACATAGTTGGCCATATCAAGAACAAAAAAACAACCCAATGAAATCATATATATCAAGAGATGTAGAAAAGGTCTTTGACAAAATATACCACCAATTTTGATTAAAAACACTAGAAAGCATTAGGAAAAAAATGGAGCATTTCTTATTTTTATTTTATTTTCTAATTAAATTTATTTTTAGTTTTCAACATTCACTTCCCCAAAATTTTGAACTTCAAATTTTCTCACCATCAACATCCTCCCCCACTCCATGATAGCATATGTTCTGATTACCCTTTCCTCCAATCTTCCCTCCCTTCTATCTCCCCCCTCCCTTTTATCCTCTTCCCTTCTATTTTCCTGCCGGGCAAGATAGATTTCTATAGTCAATTCCCTGTATATCTTATATTCTATTTGCATGTAAAAACATTTTTTAACATACATTTTTAAAGCTTTGAGTTCCACATTCTCTCTCCTTCTCCCTTCCTATCCACTCTCATTGAGAAGACAAGCAATTTGATATAAATTATCCAGGCACAGTCATGCAAAATACTTGCATAACAGCCATATTGTGAAAGAATAGCTGTTTCCTTTTGTCCTGTCCCTTGCTCCATTTATTCTACTCTCTCCTTTTACCTGTCCATCTACAAAAATGTTTGCTTCTGATTACCCCTTCTTCCAAACTGCTGTCCCTTCTATTATCCCCCATCTCTTATCCCCTTCAACCCTGCTTTCCTGTAGGGTAAGATAAATTTCCACACCCATTTGAGTGTGTAGGTTATTTCCTCCTGAAGTCAACTCCAATTGAAGTAATGCTCACTTATTCTTGTTCATTTCCCCCACTTCCCCTCCATTTTAAAAGCTCTTTCTTGCCTCTTTTATGTTACATAATTTACTATGTGCTACCTCTCCTGTTCTCTTTCTCTTATAACATTCCTTTCAACACTTAATTTTATTTTTAAATACCATCCCTTCATATTCAGCTCACCTTGTGCTCTGTCTCTCTCTGTCTCTCTCTCACTCTCTCTCACCCCCCCTTTTTCTCTTTCTTTCCCTACACACACACACACACACACACACACACACACACACACATTTCCTCCAACTACCCTAACACTAAGAAAGGTCTCATGACTGACAAATATTATCTTTCTATACAGTGATGTAAACAGCTGAACTTTAAACTTTACTAAGACCCTTATGGTTTCTCTCTCCTGTTTACCTTTTCATGCCTCTCTTGATTCTTGCATTTGAAAGTTGAATTTTCTATGCAGCTCTGGTATTTTCAACAAGAATACTTGGAAATTCTCCATTTTATTGAAATTCCATCTTTTGCCCTGAATACTCAGTTTTGCTGGGTAGGTGATTCGTGGTTTTGATCCTACCTCTTTGACCTCTGGAATATCATATTTGAAGCATATTAATCCCTTAGTGTAGAGGTTGGTGAATCTTGTGTTATCTGGATTGTGTTTCCACAACACTTGATTTGTTTAATTCTGCCTTCTTTTAATATTTTCTCTTTGACCTGGGAATTCTGCAATTTGGCTAAAATATTCCTAGGGGTTTTCATTTTGGGATCTCTTTCAGGAGGTGAGCAGTGGATTATGGATTTTTTCCATTTCTATTTTACTCTCATGTTCTAGAATATCAGGACAGTTTTCTTTGTTAATTTCTTTTTTTTTATTTTAAATTTCTTTTTTTTTTTAGTTTTCAATATTCACTTCCACAAGATTTTGAGTTCCAAATTTCCTCCCTATCTCTTTCCCCCACCCATTCCCAAACAGCATGAATACTGATTACCACTTCCCCCAATCTGTCCTCCCTTGTATCTATCACACACCTCCCTTCTCTTATGCCCATCCCCTCTATTTTCTTATAGTGTAAGGTAGATTTCTATACTCCATTGCGTATATATCTTATTTCCCAGTTGCATGCAAAGACAATTTTTAACATTTATTTTTCAAACTTTGAATTCCAATTTCTCTCCCTTCCTCCTTCTTTACCCATCACCACTAACAAGACAAGCAATTCTAACTTTTTTCTATTCCTCCTTCCCCACCCATCCCTACTAACAAGGGAAGCAATTCCATATAGGTTATACACATGTAGTTATGAAAACACTTCCATAACAGTCATATTGTGAAAGACTGACTATAATTCCCTCCACCCTATCCTGCTTCTCTGTTTATTCTATTCTCTCTTTTGACCATATCCCTCCCCAAAAGCGTTTACTTCTAATTACCCCCTCTTCCAATTTGACCTCCCTATAATCTCCCCACCCCCACTTATCCCTTTTCCCCTTACTTTCCTGTAGGGTAAGATAGATTTTCATGCCAAATTGAGTGTGCATGTTATTCTTTCCTTAAGTCAAATGTAATGAGAGCAAGGTTCATTCTTTCCCTCTTACTTCCCTGCCTATTTCCCTCCATTGAAAAAGCTTTTCCTTGTCTCTTTTATGTAAAATAATTTGCCCCATTCTATTTCTCCCTTTCTCTGCCCAATATAATCCTATTTCATTCCTTAATTTTATTTTCTTATTAAAGTCACCCTGTGCCCTTGACCTATTTGTATATAATCCCTTCAACTACCCTTCAACTTCTCAATACTGAGAAAAATCTCAAGAATTATAAATATGATCTTTCCATGTAGAAATGTAAAAAAGTTCAACTTTAGTAAGTCCCTTAGGATTTCTCTTTCCTGTTTACCTTTTCATATTTCTCTTGATTCTTGTGTTTGAAAAGTCGAATTTTCTATTCAGCCCTCTATTTCATTGAATGACCACTTTTCTCCTGAAGTATCATACTTAGTTTTTCTGGGTAGATAATTCTTGGTTTTAAACCAAGCCCTTCAATCCCTTAAAGTAGAAGCTGCTAGATCTTGTGTTATCCTGAATTTATTTCCAACAATACTCAAATTGTTTCTTTCTGGTTGCTTGCAATATTTTTCTCTTTGACCTCGGGACTATAGAATTTCACTACAATATTCCTAGGAGTTTTCCTTTTGGTATCTCTTTCAGGAGGTGATCTGTGTATTCTTTCAATATCTATTTTACAAGGGGGTGGAGCCAAGATGGCAGAGTAGAAAGACTCACGTATGCTAGCTCCGAACCCACAGGCTATATATGTCCTACAAGAAGAACTTCCCACAAATTCTGAAGCACTGCAAGGCGCGCAGAAACACAGCGGAAAAGATTTCCATTCCAGAAAGCCCTGAAGAGCCATCCCCAGGGTCTATCACACTCCGGAAAGCAGAGCCCACCCCTGAGCTGCCCTGGCCACAGCCCCAGAGGAGCAGATCCGAGCAGGCTTCAGGGACGGAATCTCTGCCAGCCAGGAAGGTCCCTCTGCCCACAGATGCTACAGGTCAGTGAGAGAGATTTCTGGGCTGGCTGAGAGGGGAGGGGAGTGTCTCCGTGACTTTGGCCCCCTCAGGAGGAAGCAGCAGAGGGAGCAGCAAAGGCAGCAGCAGCGGTAGCCCCCAGGACTCCCTGAGCAGCAGGCAGAAGTTCAGGGCCATTACTGAAGGTCTCTGCATAAAGCCCCTGAGGGAACTGAGCCTGGGAGGTGGCCCTGCCCCCACCCAAGCACCAGAACTTAAGCTCACATTGATTAGCAGCCATGTTTGCCACAGGAAAGCCCATTTGAATCTCAGACTCCAAGCACTAGCTGGGCAGATCTAGGCAGGGGTGGACAGGAATCTCAGAAGTCAAGTAACTGGCTGGGAAAATGCCCAGAAAAAGGAAGCAAAGTAAGACCATAGAGAGCTACTTTCTTGGGGAAGAGATGTTCCCGCCTTTCAATTCTGATGATGAGGAATTATTCTTACCATCAGGGAAAGATGTGGAGGTCGGGGCCTCTGTATCCCAGACATCCCAGGTGGATGTCCGGTGGGCTCAGGCCATGGAAGAGCTCAAAAAGGATTTTGAAAATCAAGTTAGACAGGTGGAGGAAAAACTGGCAAGAGAAATGAGAGAGATGCAAGAAAAGCATGAAAAACAGGTAAATACCTTGGTAAAGGAGACCCAAAAAAATGCTGAAGAAAATAACACCTTGAAAAATAGGCTCACTCAATTGGTAAAAGAGGTTCAAAAAGCCAATGAGGAGAAGAATGCTTTCAAAAGCAGAATTAGCCAAATGGAAAAAGAGGTTCAAAAGCTCACTGAAGAGAATAGTTCAATCAAAATTAGAATGGAACAGATGGAGTCTAATGACTTTATGAGAAACCAAAAAATCACCAAACAAAACCAAAAGATGAAAAAATGGAAGAGAATATGAAATATCTCATGGGGAAAAAAACTGACCCAGAAAATAGATCCAGGAAAGACAATTTAAAAACCATGGGACTACCTGAAAGTCATAATGAAAAAAAGAGCCTAGACATCATCTTCCATGAAATTATCGAGGAAAACTGCCCTGAAATTCTACAACCAGAGGGCAAAATAAGTATTGAAAGAATCCATCAATCGCCTCCTGAAAGAGATCCAAAAAGAGAAACTCCTAGGAACACTTTGGCCAAATTCCAGAATTCCCAGCTCAAGGAAAAAATATTACAAGCAGCTAAAAAGAAACAATTCCAGTATTGTGGAAATACAATCAGGATAGCTCAAGATCTAGCAGCTTCTACATTAAGGGATCGAAGGGCGTGGAATAAGATATTCCAGAAGTCAAAGGAACTAGGACTAAAACCAAGAATCACCTACCCAGCAAAACTGAGTATAATACTTCAGGGGAAAATATGGTCTTTCAATGAAACAGAGGACTTTCAAGCATTCTTGATGCAAAGAGCAGAGCTGAAAAGAGAATTTGACTTTCAAACACAAGAATGAGAAGAAGCATGACAAAGTAAACAGCAAAGAGAAGTCATAAGGGACTTACCAAAAGTGAACTGTTTACATTCCTACATGGAAAGACAATATTTGTAACTCTTAAAACTTTTCAGTATCTGGGTAGTTGGTGGGATCACACACACACATGTACACGCATGCACGCGCACACACCTACACACATGCATGCACATACAGAAACAGAGAGCACAGAGTGAATTGAATAGGATGGGATCATATCTTAAAAGAAATTAAGGTAAACGGTGAGAGAGAAATGCAGTGGGAGGAAAGAGGGTGAAATGGAATGGGGTAAATTATATCTCATTCAAGAGGCAAGCAGGGGACTTTTTAGTGGAGGGAAAAAGAGGAGAGCTGAGAAAAAAAAACAAGAAGTTTACCCTCATCACATTCCACCAAAAGAAGGAATAAAATGCACACTCATTTTGGTATGAAAACCTATCTTACAATACAGGAAAGTGGGGGAGAAGGAGATAAGGAAGGGGGGGGATGATGGAAAGGAGGGCAATGGGAGGAGGGAGCAATTTAAAGTCAACATTCAGGGAGGGACAACATCAAAAGACAGAGTAGAAACAATGGGGGGCAGGATAGGATGGAGGGAAATACAGTTAGTCTTACACAACATGACTATTATCGAAATCATTTGCAAAACTACACAGATATGGCCTATATTGAATTGCCTGCCTTCCCAATGGGAATGGGTGGGGAGGGAGGGATGGGAAGAATTTGGAACTCAAAGTTTTAGGAAAAACTGTTTAGTATTGTTCTTGCTACTAGGAAATAAGAAATACAGTCAATGGGGAATAGAAAATCATCTGGCCCTACAGGACAAATGAGAAGATGGGGATAAGAGAAGGGAGGGATGATAGAAGAGAGGGCAAATTGGTGACAGGGAAAATTAGATTGCTCGGTGTATTGGGTTGGGGGGAGGGGATAAAAGGGGAAAAAATTTGGAACCCAAAATTTTGTGAAAATGAATGTAAAAAGTTAAATAAATAAATTTTTATTAAAAAATATCTATTTTACCCTCTAGTTCTCGAATATGAGGGCATTTTCCTTGATAATTTCTTGAAAGATGATGTCTAAACATTTTTTTTTATCATTGCTTTCAGGTAGACCAATACTTTTAAAATTATTTCTCCTGGATCTATTTTCCATGTCACTTGACTTTTACAGTGAGACACTTCAAATTGTCTTCTTTCATTCTTCTCACCTTGTTTTATAATTTCTCAGGAAGTCATTAGCTTTCATTTGCTCAACTCTAATTTTCAAAGAATTATATTCTCTGTTGAAGTTTGAACCTCTTTTTCCATGTGGCCCTTTCTTCTTTTTAAGGCATTCTTCTCCTCTTTGACTTTGGCCATTTATTACAGACTAATTTTAAAATATTATTTTCTTCAGCATTTTGGGGGTGTCTTTTAGCAAACTGTTGATTCATTTTTCATGATTTTCTTGCATTCCTCTCATTTGTCTTCCCAATTTTTCCTTACCTTCTCTTACTTGATTTTCAATATCCTTCTCGAGCTCTTCCATGGTTTGGGACCAATTCATACTTTTATGCAGCCTCCAGGCTTTGGATCCCAAAGCTTTGACTTCGTTGTCTTCTTCTCGTTGTATGTTTTGACCTTCCTTGTCACCAGTGTTGTGAGAAAATGTTTTTTCATCAAGAAAATAAGAATCTATAGTATGTATGTTTTTCCCCTATTTGCTTATCTTCCCAGCCAATTACTTGACTTTTGAGCTCCTTGTTAAGTGGAGGGCTACAGAAGCACCCAATGCTGTGGCAGTGTACAAAACTGTCTTTGGCGTTTGTGGGTTGAGAGGTCTGGAAACCACCATAGCCACCAGCGATTCAGTCCCCTTAGGCCTGCTCCAGTTTGTTCAGTGCTGTTTTGGCCCACACTAAGTTGTGCTCTGCTTCCAGCCTGGAACAATGGACCCTTTTTGTTGACTTTCCAGATTTTCTGGGGCTGATAATTTTCTTCCATTTATCATTTTGTGGCTCCTGATGCTCTAGAATTTGTTTAGAGTGATTTTTATAGGCTTTTGGGGGGATCAAGGGAGAAAGCTCAAGCAGATCCCTGCTTGTACTCTGCCATCTTGGATCCACCCACCAAATGGAGCCTTTTTAAAAATAATCATTAGTATCTCTCTAAAACCTTAAGCAAATGTTATTTGTGAAAGGCATATATTTGATCTCTTCCCAACAAGATCAGGAGTGAATTAAAGATGTTCATTATCAAAACCCTTATCCAATACAGTACTAGGAATGTTAGCTATAGAAATGACAAGAAAAAGTAATTGAATGAATAAAAGTAGGCACTTAAGAAACAAAACTAGCACTCTTTGCAAATGATACAATGGTATATTTAGAGAAATACAAAGAATCAAATACAATGTGATTGAAGCAACAACCTTAGTTGAGTTGCAATGATAAAATAAATTCAAGGGAATTAATGGAAAACATGTGAAGGAAGGTGGCATAACAATATAAGATTTCAAACTTTCTTACAAAGTGGCAAGCATCAAAATAATCTGTTACCTTTTAAGAAATAGAATGGTGAATCAGTGGAATAGATTTTGTAGATAACACATAGCAGCAAATAACCATGAATTCTAGTATTTTATAAACACAAATGTCTAAGCTTTGGTGAAAAGGCTGATTGTTTCACAAATATTCCTGGGAAAACTGGAAAGCAGTTTGGGAGAAGCTCGATATAGATTAGCATCTTTCGCTATATGAAGGTATAATGTCAAAATGGGTATATGATTTAGATGTGAACTATAATATCATAATTTAATGTATTGTATCATGGAAAATATCACCTGTTAAATCTATGGATAAGGGAAGAATTTATGACCAAACAAGAATTAGAGAAGATCATAAGATGTAAAATACATTATTTTGATTATATCAAGTTAAAAGAATTTGAACATACAAACTAAGGCAGTGAAGTGGACATTTTTCCTCCCTGGGCCCTAGGTTGAGAGATATCTGTTAGGTTACGGGGCAGGGTTGGATAACTTGCCTAGTAACAGTTTTTCTGTTGTTGGGCCCCTGTCAAAATGTTATCCCCTTTGGTTTAATATGTGACAGTCATTGTTTGTTTAGTCCATTTGCATGGTAACCTCCTGTACCCCGCTAAAGTTAGACCCCAATTGCCAGGTAACCACTTTCTGCTGAGCCCGCCCCCCTTTCCTGATTGGCTACCTCTCCTGGCACTTCTCCTCTGTTGGGGTCCTTTGCCTAGTAGCACCATGACAACCACCTTCTGTTTGGGGATTCTTGCCTAGCAGCAAGCCCCGCTCTTGCTCTGTCAGAACTCTGTTTGTTGAAACTGCAAGGCTGTACCGAGTAGCGCCGAAATGCTTAAAATGCACTCACCCACCTCAGTTCGGGGCTGTTTCCTCTGGGTCTCTACATGAGGCAGCTGCCAGCCTGGCTAATAAATGACACTCTGGAAATTTTCAATTAATTTTTCCTGTGACTTATTAACTCCTTCCATTTCAGCAGCTAAGTTTAGAAGGATAGGAAAAACAGAATACATACATATGTATGCATACATGCATGTGTGTATATGTAAATACACACACACACATATATATCTCAAAGTCACTCCCCATGACAAATGGTCAAAAGAGATGAACAGGTAATTTTCAGAAGAAATCAAAAGTATCAAGAGACACATAAAAATGCTGAAAATCTCTACTTATTAGAGAAATGCTAATTAAAACAACTCTCAGAATCCACTCACACCTGTCAGATTGACTAACATGACAGAATAAGAAAATGACAAAAATTAGATCAAGGTGGAAAAATTGGGACACTAATGAACTGTTAGTGGAACTGGGAACTGATCAAAACATTCAAGAAAATTGCAACTACAACCAAAATGCCATATGAATATGAACTGCACCCAAAACTCTATAATAATATGACCTATTGCTTTATACATAGCTATAGCACTAATAGGTCTGTATCCCAAAGAGATCTAAGAAAAGAGAAAAGACTTCATGTGCAAAAGATATTTAAGGCAGATTTTTTTTGTGGGGGAAAAGATTTGGAGATTGAGCAATCAGTTAGGGAATGGCTGAACAATTTGTGATGTATGGTTGTGATTGAATATTATTGTGCTTTAAGAAATTATAAACAAGATGGTTCAGAAAAACCGAGGAGGACTTTTATGAACTCAATCAAAATGAAGAGAGAAGAGCGAGGAGAACCCTGTACACAGTCACAGCAGTATGGTAAGGATGATCAACTGTGAAAGAATTCAAAATTCTAATCAAGACAATGATTCAAGACAGCTCCAAAGGACTCTTGATGAAAAATGGTCTCCATCCTCAGAGAAATCACTAGTGAATTCTGAATGTTGATTGGAGTAAAATTTATTTTAATTTCTGTATTTTTTTATTTTATTTTGTTTTTTTCCTTTTTCAACATATCTAAAATAGAAATATGCTTTACATGACTTCAATTGTATAACTGATATCAAACTCCTTGTCTTCTCAAGGGGGGAGTGGAGGTGCAAGATGGTGGGAGGGATGGAACTCAGTTTTTTTAATTGTCAAAATTTTTCAACTACAATTAGAAAATATATAATGAACTATATTAAAATCATTTACAATGCATAAGGAAAATAGATTATTCTATTATGTCTTTTTTGTGAAATGAATTTATTTTTCATGCTAAATATTAAACATATTTGATCCTTATCAATTTCTCCCATCTATCACATGCTTTCCCTTAGATGAGTCACAGTTAGAATAAAGGTAGAATCAAGACAACATTTTGCATAAATGATAAAATGTTTCTTTTCCTTTTAACAAAGACCAATCTGAAATAAAATGTCACTTAATTGAACTATTTAATCACATATGCTACATTACACAATGTAAAGGAAATAATGAAAATGTTATTTCATTCTGAAAGTGCTATTATCCTCTATGAGGAAATATTGAAGTACTATACATGGCATGTACAGAACAATTTAAAAGTAGGCATTTGCTTTCCCCTCAGTAATTAAAGGTTAATTGTCGCAACTTCTTCAAAAACAATATCCTTTAATTTTTAGAACCACTATTGTAAACCTTCTCTTGCTAAAATAATAATTAAGGATATTTTCAGTAAAACTATTAGCATAAAATTGTTTGGTTACCCAAATTTCATATAGCCAAAATTTAATATTACCTGGGAGAAAAAAAAAAAAAGAAAGAATACCTAAATTCAAACACATCCATTAAGGCTTGTGTAAAATTATATTTATATTAAATACTTATAGAAAACACCTCATCTGCAAAAAAATTTAAACTAAGGAATAAAGTCATATGTGAAAACTATAAACTTTTAAATAAAAAGTTACAATTTGTGTGTGCATGTGTAATTTGGAGCTACACCCAAAGGACTATAAAACTATGTATAGTCTTTGACCCTGCAATAGCACTAGTAGGTCTGTATTCCAAAGAGATAAAAGAAAAAAGAGCATATTTGTAAAAACAAAAATAAATGCACTTTTTATAGAGCTTTTTTGTGGTGGCAAAGAATTGTAAATTGAGGGGTTACACATACATATTCAATCTGTAATATAAGCTTCTCCAAGAATATTTAGTTATAACACAGAGATTCTCTTAAGGACCTTTTTTGAGCATGCCCAGTTTATGTTACATGAAGTTGCTTGTATCTACCACTACATGGGTCTGAGTAGGTTCCTTTGATGAACTGGCTATATCTTTAAAACTGGAACGATGGAGCAGAAAATCTTATTTTGAGTGAGGTTTATTTTTTCAATGTCTTTTGACTGTATTCTTTTCAGTGACTCTTGTTGGCTATGGCCAGTGTGAATTCAATGAACTGAAGCACTGAGAAGGGAAGATTTGCCTACATTTGCTCCTTCTCTTTTATTCCAGCTCTGAGCAATGTTTTTGTTTGTTTTATGCTTAAGGATGTTTGTTTCTCTTCTCATTATTTGTCCTCCTCAAATTCAAGTGCTTGAGGTGATCCTTATGGGGCATGAAAATTTAAGCCATGATAACCACTGAGGCTGGATTTCAGATTAGACAGTGAATCTAGTCTGATAAGCATGGAAGCCTTAAGAAAATAAGGAGTCTGAAACTTCAGGCCAAAATGGGTTCTACACATAGAACTTGAACTTTATTCTGTAAAAAATAGTTAAGCTATGAAGCTAATCCCTTTTCCCTCCCCAGAAACTGAGATTCCTTTTTACAACTTCTCCAAGGACAATATTTTTTAATTTTGCTATTACAAGATTGGTGATAGGGGGATACTATTTCCCATGTTTTCAGGAAGTGAGTTTGTTTATTGTGATTATATTTTCTAAAGTAATTATTTCTGTGTAAAAATTAATCTGGACCATGGTAAAGCTGAGCAGGAAGCACTGGGAGGTCTGAAGTAACAGCAGCTAAGCAGATTCTCAAACATATAAGTTCAAGACAGGAGTTCAGTGGAAGTGAGTGAGTGAGAAGTTCAGGACCTCCAGTGAAAGCAGCAGCTGCTCCTGAGACTATCAGTCCACAGTTTAAATGTCTGTAAGTCAGTCACCTACTTGAACTTCGGGGAGCCAAGATGATAGAGTGATCAGTAAATGTTCTTCTCCTCCCTTGTGGACTTTGAAAAACTCAGGGAATATTTCCCCAGGAAAAATCCTGGAATAAGGGGATCAGCCTAAGGGGTAAACAGTCTCTTAGCTTGAGAGGCCAGGGAAATTTCAAAGAGGGGGGTCCCCCTTCCTGTGCCTGAAGGGGACCAGAGCAGGACCGGAACTGTCCTAGACAGCCCCACGTTCGCAAACCAGGAGGAGATACTGAGCCCCAGGGGGTAAAGCCTGTAAGCACGAACACTTGGAACCCAGACATGCCTTATTTCAGCCAAGGGAATCAGGAAGACACTAGAGCAGACAGGAATTCACCAACCACTGAGCCTGTCTGTGCTCTAGCACAAGAGAGGAGAACTCCTACGACCAGACCACCCTTCCCCCTTACCTCATGCAGCTAGCTCCAGGGTAATTCTGGGAAACTCAGAAAGACTTTGCCTGGCCTCTGCTTTGGCACACCAGCCAGCTCAACACCAGGTAAGCTGAAGCATTCTAGCTTCTACTCGAAAGAACCAGAGGTCATAATACACAAAAAGCCTCAAGTTCTAAGCACAAGGAATGTGGGACAGAGCCACCTGTGACTCAGAAGGAGAAATTCATTCTAAAAACCAGGAAAAAGGCAATGAGCAAGAAGTAAACTGGAAAAGAAAATATCATAGAATCTTACTACTGGGACAAGAACCAAAACAAGAATACCGATGAAGTGAGAATTGAGACTGTTCTCCCATCTGAAACCTCAGAAGGGAATATTAACTGGTCTCAAGCTCAAAGAACATTCTTGGAAGAGCTCAAGAAGAATTTTAAAAGTCAGATTAGAGAAGTAGAAAAAAATTGACCAATGACTTTAAAATTATGGGGAAAAAAAGGAATTCACAGAATAATTTAAAAAGAAAACTGGACAAATGGATAAAGACATATGAAACTTAACTGGAACAATTGGACAGATGGAAAAGGAGATTCAAAATATAACTGAAGAAAATAAACTGTTAAAAATTAGAATTGGGCAAGTAGAAGCTAATGATTCTATGAGACATCAAGAAGCAGTCAAACAGAATCTAAAGAATGAAAAAATAGAAGAAAATCTAAAATACCTCATTGAAAAAACAACAGACCTGGAAAATAGATACAGGAGAGAAAATCTAAGAATTATTGGTCTACCAGAAAACCGAGATGATAAAAGAGCCTGGACAATATATTCCAAGATATCATCAAGGTAAACTTCCCTGATCTGTCTAGATCCAGAGGACAAAATTATCAATAGAATACACCTCCTGTAAGATATCCCCAAAACTGAAAATGCCAAGAAATATTTTTCCCAAATTCCAGAACTACCAAATGAAAGAGAAAATACTGAAAGCATCCAGAAAGAAACAATTCAAATACCGAGGAACTACTGTCAGGATCACACAGGACCTTGCAGCTTCTACATTGAAAGATCAGAGGGATTGGAATATTATATTTCATAATACAAAGGAACTTGGACTACAACTAAGGATCAATTACCCAGCAAAACTGAGCCTAAACTTTCAGGAAAGAAGATGGACATTCAGTGAAATAAGGGATTCTCAGAACATCCTGATGAAAAGGCCAGAGCTCAATAGAAAATTTGATCTTCAAATTCAAGTCTCAAGAGAGGCATGAAAAGGTAAACAAGGAAAGAAACCTTGTCATTCAATATGGGCAAACTGTTTAGATCCCTATAAAGGAAGATGATACTTGTCAATCTTGAGAATTGTATATTTATTATGATGTTTAAAAGACATATACATAGATAGAGGGAGTGGGCACAAATTAAATGACGTGATGATAAAAAGTGACTTAAGGGTGCAAAGGGATTGTAACAGGAGATGTGAAAAGGAGGAGGTAGAAAATGGTAAATTGCTATGATAGGAAGAGGCACAAAAACATATTACAGAGGGAAAGAGGTGAGGGAGATGAGCACTGAGATTTACTCTCATCTTATTTGGTTCAAGGAGGGAACAACAAACTCAGTTAAGTATAGAAATCGAACTTGCCCTTTAGGCAGTAGGAGGGGAAAGGGGAAAGAAAAAATAGGGGAGCCTGAAAGGGAGGGAAGAAGTAGAAGGGAAAAGGGGAAATAAAGGGAGGGGGACTGATGGAAGGGAGGGATGACTGAGGGAGGTAGTGGTCAAAAATGAAAACTCTGTTCTGGAGGGGAAGGGAGAAGGGTGAATTAAAAAGGATAAATGGGGAGAATTAGGATTGAGGCAAAGACACAGATAGTAATCATAACTGTGAATGTGAATGGGATGACCTCTCCCATAAAACATGGCAGATAGTAGAATGGATTAAAAACCATAATCCAACAATATGTTGTTTACAAGAAACACATTTGAAACAGGAGGATACACAAAGGGTAAAAGTAAAAGATAGGAGTAGAGTATATTTTGCTTCTCCCGATTAAAAAAAAAAAGCAGGAGTAGCAATCCTTATCTCAGACAAAGCAAAAGCAGAAATAGATTTAATCAAAAGAGAGAAAGAAGGAAAGTATATCCTGCTAAAAAGCACCATAGGCAATAAAACATTGTCATTACTAAACATATATGAACTAAGTGGCATAGCATCTAAATTCTTACAGGAGATGTTAAGAAAGCTACAGGAGAAGTTAAGGAAGCTACAGAAAGAAATAGACAGCGAAACTATGTTAGTGGGGGACCCCAACCTCCCTCTTGCTAAACTTGACAAATTGAACCTCAAAATAGACAAGAAAAAAGATAAGGAGTAGAACAGAACTCTGAATAAGGTGGATATAATAGATCTCTGGAGAAAACTGAATGGGGATAGAAGGGAATATACCTTTTTCTCAGTGATACATGGTAAATTTGCAAAAATTGACCATGTACTAGGGCATAAAAACCTCATAATTCAGGGCAGCAAGGTAAAGATAAGCTTGCATTCTTCTCAGATCATAATGCAATAAAAATTATGTGTAATAAATGGCCATGGAAAGATGGACCAAAAATTAATTGGAAATTTAAATAATCTAATCCTAAAGAATGAGTGGGATAAGCAACAAATCATAGAAACAATCATCAACTTTATGCAAGAGAATGACAATAATGAGATAACCTACCAAAACTTATGGGATGCTGCAAAAGCAGTTCTTAGGGGAAGTTTTATATTACTGAATACCTACATGTATAAGATAGAGAAAGAGATCAACAAATTGGGCATGCATCTCAAGAAACTATAAAAAGAACAAATTGAAAATCCACAAGCAAATACTACATTACAATACTACAATACAATACAATACTACTGAAAACCAAAAGAGATTAAAAAAATGAAATTAAGAAAATTATTTAACTAATAAATAAAACTAAGGGTTGGTTTTATAAAAGTTAATGTGACTCTTAATGACTAAATGGAACCAAGAAGCAGAAGAACACTTCCTAACTAGTTTCCAACAGAGGGAACACCATGAGTAGGGAGTGAAACAATTGGCAGAACACCTGGACTCCCGATGTGGTTAAAGGTACTGGAGAATACAGAATGTAGCAAAATCTAACACACCTGATCTTAAGGTTGGAATGTGTGTGGAGGGATAGGGGGTTATCCTTAGCAATTGTATTCCCTTCGTTTTAGGGGACAGTGTCCAGTACTCTAGATCTATTTAGATGTGCCAAGTCAGATTAAATTTTACTAAGAAATATTTGCTTCAAAAGGAATAATCACAAATGGTTGCTCTCTGTTCTTGAAGAGGCCCAAAATGACATCACTGTGTTAGAGTCAAGTTTCAATTTGTCTGACTGTGGTTGATCAGATCAATATGAGCTCATAATGCTCTTCCATAGGTCAGGAACTAATAGTCTGTGTGGACATTTGGGGTGAATACTTGAAATTTCACATACTGTGTTTCCTGAGCTGTTTCAGTTCTGCTTTACTCATAGAACACAGCACCTTCTCTGATGTGGGCATACCATGCTGAGCAGTTCTATGCTAGTGTCTCCCACATCACACACTCAATCCCAAAGTTCTTAAGTTAGACCTTAAGAGTGTCCCTTGTATCGCTTCTTCTGACCACCATGTGAATGCTTGCCCTGTGTAAATATTCCATAAAACAGTCTTTTTGACAAGTGTACATTTTTCATTTGAGCAACATAGCCAGCCCATCAGAGTTGTGCTTTCTGAAGCAGAGTGCTAATGCTTGCCAGTTTAGTTCAAGTATAAGGACCTCAGTGTCTGGTACCTTATATTGGAAGGTGATATTCAGAATCTTCCTAAGACAATTCGAATGGAAGTGATTCAGTGTCCTGGCATAGTTCTGATGTACTCTCCAGGTTTCACGAGCATATAATAATGAGGTCATCACAATGGTTCTGTAGACCTTCAGTTTGGGAAACTGTCTAGTACCTCTTCTCTCTCACACTTTCTTTTGGAGCCTCCCAAACACTGAGATAGCCCTGGCAATGTGTACTTCAACATCATTATCAATGTGTACATCCCTGAAAAGTACACTACCAAGGTAAGTGAACTTGTCCACAGCATTCAATACTTCTCCATTTGCTGTAACTGATGGTTGTATGTATGGATGGGATGTTTGTGGCTCATGAAATACCTGTGTTTTCTTGGTGTTGATTGTTAGGCCAAAATTAGCACAAGCAGCAAAGAATTGATCCATACTTTGTTGCATCTAAGCTTCAGAGGTTGCATTGAGTGCAATCATCTGCAAACAGAAAATCATGCACTAACAATCCTACTTAGGTCTTGGCTTGTGGGCTTTTCAAGTTGAAGAATTCACCATCAGTGTGGTAGCTGACCTTGATGCTATGTTTCTCCTCATTGGAAGCATTTGACTAAATGGCTAAAAACATGGGAGCAAGCACACAGCCTTGTTTTACTCCACCAGTGACTGGGAAGGCATGAGAACATAGTCCATTCTCTAGAAAACAGGCCAGTATGCCATCATGAATTCACGTATAATTGGAGCTTCTCTGAAAAACCAAACTTTGATATAACACAAATAAAGCCTTCCTGAATACATGAGTGGCTTAATCTTCTTCCTTCTACATAGTACTCCAGTCTGTGGGGAGAGAAAGAAGATTAGGTTCATAGCCTGGCTTGTTTCTATTGAGTGCAGTCCCAATTCTAAATCCAAACCCCAGTCAGGCTTGAAGGCTCAAGCACTGTGTTTTCTCAGGACTTCCATGCTGGACTACCTACGTATACTGCTGTACCTGCAATACTGGCTTTAAAATTTCCATGGTTCAAACTCCCAGTTTTATGAGGATCACTTGTGGCACCTGAAACTGAAGACGAACAACAGAGAATAGAAACAGATTCCACTCAGGCCCATTTCTCAGAGTTGGAGTAAAAGAGAAGGATCAAGAGGACAGTCCTTCTTTTCTCACCATGTCAGTTCATGATGGTCATATGCAGAGGGCAGATACACATTGACAAGCATGTATGTGTGTATGTATGCATGCATGCAAATATATAGTGTAGTATAGTATAGTATATTATAGTATGGTATGGTATGTTATGGTACAGTACAGTACATTATAGTATAGTATAATATAGTATAGCACAGCAGAAAAAGGGTGGCACAAAAGATTGCAGCCAAAAAAACTGAACAACTTTGTTTTTCCAAGTTTAAAAATTCAGGCAGTCGATCAAAGGAAATTACTTCCCCTCATGTGGTAGGGGACACAATGAGTTCCATGTTAGGCAAACTGGGTCTGCTCAAAAGACCCCTTGAGGAATTCTCCATCTTAGAACTGAGCATGCCCAAAGAAGCTATGTCTACAGATATCTATATACCTATATTATATCTATATATGTATAACTATACATATATTGATTTATATGCCTATATATACAAATCTATATCCATAATTAAATATACACATGTTCTCTTCAGATCTTTTTCATCCATTTATTTGACATGCTGGTATTGGTATTGTATATATATTTTTTGCAATCACAGCCAATATATATATATATATATATATATATATATATATTGATCATTCTGCTTGATCATTGCATTTTACCTTCTGCATGTTTTCCAAGCAATATTTTCACAGATTTGCTGCTTTTTATTAGGTGTAACCAATATTATCATTCTTTCAACAATCTGGGCCATATATATTTTATATATATATATATATATTATATATTTTAATAGGTATTCAACTGCCCCTCTTCTTTACTCCTCACCTCAAATTTTACATATGTTTTTCTTATAATTCATTTTAAATATTCTTGCCATTTGTGAATAATTGAATTTTATCTGTTGATCAGTCTTATCCAATTCTTTGTGATCTCATGGACCATAGCATGACAGGCCCTTTTATCCCTCACTATCTTCTAAAGTATGTACACTCGTATTCATTGCTTCCTTAACATCCATTTCATCTTCTGCCATTCACTTCTCCTTTTACCTTAAATTTTTCCCAATATCAGAGTTTTTTATGAGTCCTGTCTTCTTATTATGTGGCCAAAATATTCAAACTTCTGTATTTGAGCTTCCAATGAATAGTTTAAATTATTCCCATTAAGTATGGACTAATTAAATCTTCTTCATGTCCAAGGGATTCTCTAAAGTCTTCTCCAGCACCATAATTTGAAAGCATCAGTTTTGTGGTGCTCTACTTTCCCTATCGTCCAAATCTTATAGCCATACATTGCTACTGGAAAAAAAAAAACATATACATAGATTTCACTATGTAATACTTTGTCAGAAAAGTGATATATATTTTTTTTTAGTATTCTGTCCTTATTTACTATAGTTTTCCTTCCAAGGAGCAAGCATCTTTCAATTCCATGACTACAGACACTGTCAGTAGTGATCTTTAATCCCAAGATTATAAAATCTGATATGCCTTTATTTTTTTCTCTTACTATTTGCCAGGAAGTGATGGAACCAGTTATCAAGATCTTAGTTTTTCTGATTTAAGCTTCAATCCAGCTTTTACACTCTCCTCTTTCACCTCATCAAGAAGCCTCTTAATTCTTCTTCACTTTGTGTCATTAGAGTGGTTTCATATGTATATTTGAAATTGCTGATATTTATCTAGTGTTTGATTTACTTAGCTTGACATTTTTGTATGATGTACTCTACATATTTGTTAAATAAATTAGGTCACAATCTACCAGTCTCGTGATATTATTTTCCTGATTTTTAAACCAGTCAGCTGTCCCATGTTCAGTTTCAGCTGTTGCTTCTTGGTCTGCATACAGTACAGGTCCTTCAGGAGATGAGTAAGATGATCTGGTATTCCCATCTTTAAGGACTTGCCATATTTTATTTTGATCTACACAGTCCAAGGCTTTACTGTGATTAATGAAGCTATTTTTTTCTACTTAAAGATTTCTTTTATTTTCTACTGGGGGCAGGGAGAGAATAAATAAAATTTTGCTTTCCACTGTACACACACACACACACACACATTGCTATAGTCACATACAATATACTCTCGAACACAAAAAACCTTCAATGCTGCACCAATACTTTGTAATTTGACCAAAAAAGTAGACCCTGGGAGAAGTGCAAAATGCAAAATCAAATTACAGAAAAATGCTGAACAAACAGCATCATTAGTATAAAAAGTATTTATATTACTGAACTATTAATAGGTGACATTCTCTGCCACTGTACAGCTTGGGATCCTCCTGCTCCTTGTTCCAACTTGGTCCATGCTGGCCTCCAAGAACCATCACACTCTAGCTTTCTTCATTCTTTGATGCTTCATCAAAATTTTCTAAGAGATCTGGCACATCATCATCCTCTTCTTCAATGTCTTCAGGTTTGGGTGCTTTGTTGTCCAACATTTGCCTTGGGAACTGTTCCGCTATCTTCCTAAGACTCGTTAAGCTGTCAGAGCCAAGTTAGCTTAATATGATTGGCTTGGCTTCTGCATGGCTAGTGATTGCAAAGGTGTTGGCAGAGAGGGAAGCCTGGACTTTGGGGTAGTTGAAATGAATAACCGTCCCATTATCTTTAATCATTTAAGTCTCTTCAAAATCAGCAATATTTTTTGCTGATTTTTTGAACCATTTTTTTGGAGAGAACTGAAGTTTTCTTGTCGTTTGCTGTGGCTGTTCTATGCACCACCTTCTTATTTCTGTATGCTGTGTCCTTGCCTCCTATCCAGATCTGAGCGTGAAGCTTGGCTAATTTCTCTTGATTCATGCTGCTGGTGAATCTAAAGGGGAGACGGGGAGCTTCCTCCAACGGCAACACATGGTGGCAGCAAGATGGCGGTTGCAGTGGAGACCCAATGAAGCTATTTTTGAGATTATACCTCTGCACTGTTTTTCTCACCCTTTCATTGACTGTGAGGGCTACTTCATTCTTTTCTTAGGGATTCTTGCCCACAGTAGTATATGTAGTGGTCATCTGAATTAAATTCACCCATAGTCATCCATTTAAGTTCACTGACACTAAAAATGTTGGTGTTTAATCTTTTCATCCTTTTTTTTAAACCATATCTAGCTTGCCTTCACAAATCTTACGTTCTAGATTCCTATGAAATCTTTACAGCATGAGATTTGCCTTTTGTCACCAGACACAGCTACAGTTGAGCTTCCTTTCCACTTCATGAGTACTGTAACTACTTGTTATTCTCCACTCTTCCTCAGTAGTCAGTTGAATACCTTCCAATGGGGGGGTCCTCATCTTCTGATATCACATTTTTTCTTTTAATATTTTTCATGGGACTTCCTTGGCAAAGCTACTGTATTGCTTTGCTATTTCCTTTTCTGGAGAATCACCTTTTGTCAGAAATCTCCACTATGCCTTATACATCTTGGGTAGCTCTACAAACTCCTTTGCAGTGATCCAGGAAGCAGTGATACAGGAAGGATATTTTTGGCTAGAACTAAGTTAATATGTTTAATAATTTGAAATCTGAATTTGTGATGGATATTAGACCTTCTCTTGAAATACACTAATATTGAGTAAAACTTTTCCTATATTGAAAAGTAAAGAGAAAATCTTGTTTTCAAGGATTCTGAAGACGTACGTTACATAAGATTCATCTGTTGTAAGAATGTTTGTGTATTTGTGTGTTTCTTCAGAGCAGAGACGTTTTTAGTGAGCCAATTGTCCTTGAATTAGTAAAAACAACTTTTAACACCTCAAACAATGAAGCAAGATCCTACAACTTGCAACTACAAAAGAATAGACTTCCTGTCACACAGATGTGTGTGTTGTTTATAATTTAGAAAAGTTCTCTATACCTAAAAATTTAGCTAGAATAATTTTAGAACATACAAGTGGTGGATATCATTTGGATAATCCAGCCTGTGTTGTTGTTTTACATCTAATTGCATTGTGCATTGAATGAGGTGTTTTAACAATTGCTCATGCTCTATGTGGTACATTTAAATCATCAAGATACCTAAGATTTTAAGGAAAGCACTTTAGATACTTAAATCCATCTTTTTAAATGAAGACTTTGGATTTGGCAGTTTAGTAGATTTAGAATAAATAGAGGAGGACAGCTTTCTAAAATGCTCATTAAAATTATATCAATAAATGCTCTATTAGAGAACCATTGGTTGTCATTGCACAAATTTATTCCATTAATCACAAGGTGAAACAGCATAAGAAACCATGTAAGCCTCAATCAGTCAATCTCTGTTACTACATAAAGAATTCAGATTCCAATGGTAGGTCATTAGCATCGTTGTTGCATACCTTTGCTCATGCTAATTTTAAAAACCTAAGATGTTAGAATCTAATCTCTCGAACTTGTATCTGGACAAGAAATTTTTACCACATTCCTCAAAAATCATCATTCAGTCTCCAGTTCAAGATGTCTTGTTCAGGGGGACCTTCATAATAAAACTAATAATTGCACTTTTGTATAACTCTAATATTTAGTAGCTTTCTCTTTCCTTAAGCTGAAATCTTCCTCTGTGAAACTGGCCTATTGCTTTTAGTTCTGTCCTCTGAAGTCCATGAGAAGATGGAATCAAGAGGAGTAGGTAGAAGTTTCAGAGAGCTACATTTCTATAAAAACCTTTCTACCAATGCCTACTCTATCCATCCTTCAAGGCCTACTTTGTTTTTTTCAACTCTCAGAGATACTTCCCTGATCATTTTACCTGACCTTTATCTTTCCCTTTTCAGAATTTATTCTACTTGAAGATTATACAATGACCTTTTTTATTACATTCTTTCTTTCACTGGTTATGTTTTATATACTATAGCCCAGCTTCCATACATGTTCCATGAAATATAACATGCACATAGATTCACTGTAGAAACCAAGTTTTAATTCATCCTACCTTTCACTATCCATGGCACTTAGCACATAGCAAGGAATAGATAGAAATAAATATATTTACATATATCTAAGTATTTATGTATGTGTGTATGTGCATATATATTACAAACATATGTGTGTATATGTTGATATGCTATATATGTATTATATATTGTGAGTATATTTATATATAAACATATTTGTGTAGGTATGCATAAAATTAATTTTATGAGAACAAAAAAAAATGAACATTTAAAAGGACTTACTTGTGTCCGTACAAATGTGTATTTGTGTGAGAAAGAGACAGAAGCAGAGATACAGATGGAGACAGAAAGATGGATAAACAGGAAGATAGAGAAAATGAGACACACAGATCCTCACTTGTTGAGGTACGGTTATGCTAAAAGGACCCACTCCAGCCAGAGAGATTATTTTGGAGAAGTAAATCATTAATCTTGGTTAGGTCCAGGACCTTACCTAAAACTGACAGAGACTTCACTAGAAAATGAGCCAATAGAAATTATTATATGTAGAGAACCAGAGACAAATCTTCATCTGGGCATCTTTCCTGGTATTCCAAAGAATTTTTATAGAAGAGAGATTTGACAAAAAGACTCATCTTACTTTGAGGTCAAAACTGAGCCCAATAAAGGGAAAGGGGAAAATGGAGATGAAAAGCAGACAGGTGAATGCAGACTTTGGTTGACTTGGACAGTTGCCATGGGAACTGTATTTGGTTGTTTTTCTGAGAAGAGAGGGAATAACAATAGACAATTTAGAATAGACAATTTAAGGTATGATGGAAATGTGTCTATTTGGAAAGTCTAGAGTTTGAGTTCTTTGCCTATCATTAAGTGTAAACAGAAACTAGAGGGAGACAGAATTCCACCTCTTTTCTATGACACAAAAGACACTGAGTCTGGCAGAGGACATTGATTGTGAAGGCCTCTCAGATATTTTTATTCCCTAGGCTTCTCTGATAAGGGAATGTATGGAAATGGAAACGAAAAAAGAGTATTCATGTCAGCAGAGCAAAGCAACCCTGAACAAATTTAGGACCAAGAATATACTTGAATCTGTGTAGTCCTATTCTATTCTAAAATCATGTATTACCATCTTTCTACAATATAGTCTATGAAATGAATTGTCTCCACTTCTGAAACTAATCCATGGTTCTTTGCAGTTGTTCATGGAATCCCTCCCCTTTTTGTGAGGAGGATCTGCTTTTCATTTTCATACAACCCTGAGATGACCAATAGTTAAAGAAGGGAAGAGGTAACACTGCCTATTCTATTTCCCTTCCAGATGTGAATCCTGGAAAACCATTAACTTTGGATCAAGCTGCAGTCCAAGAAGTCTAAAAAAAATCACAGGAGAAAGGAGCTGTGGGGCTTTTACTCTCTTTAATACTTCAAAGTTGGAGGGTGTGTCGGGGCGGCTCCCGGGTCCTGCACTGCCTTGGCTAGCTCCACCGTCTGCTTGCCCTCCTTCCCTTGCTTTTCCAGAGCGCAGAGTGAGCCCTGTCCAGGCCCAGGCCCAGCATAGCAGTGGTCGCAGCAGAAGCAGCGGTAGGATATGTGTGGAGGGGAGGGGAGAGATGAGACGTACCAGTAATAAGACAGCACCGGCAACAGCAATCCAGAGCCTTAAACAAGACTATCTTCGTATTTGAAAAACATTCTGTGTCTTATATTTGTGCCGCATCCCTCCGTTCGAACATTCACAAATGGCACTAGGTCCTCCAAGGACCTGAGATGACTCCTTATGAAGATGGCTATTATCATGAAAAACTAAATTGCCCCAGAGAATTTCCTTTTAAACCTCCTCGTACTTCTATAACTCCCAATGGAAGATTTAAATGTAATACAGTGTTATGTCTTTCCATGCCTGATTTCCTGATACATGGAATCCAACTTGGTCAGGCTCAACCATCTTGACTGGTCGGCTTAGTTGCATGGTGGGAAAGAACCCCACACTGGGCAGCATATATCCTTCAGACTGCCCAAGGAGACTACTTGCAGCGCAGAGCTTGGCATTTAACTTAAAAAACAGAGCATTTTGTGAACTGTTTCCTGAAGCGGTGGGGTAGAGAAAAACAAACAGAAATCAATAATAATAAAAAAAAAAATCCAAACAAACCAAAAAAACTTCAAGCACAAGACGAACTCAGTAGCCAACCCCAGGCCCTCCCTTGCCCGATGCGGTCCCTGACCCGGGCACTCACCACAGTCAGAACGGGTTTCGGCTCCTAAACGGGCACGTGCCGATGGTAGAACCCAACCACCCGAGCTTGCAACCGGCCAAGCGCAGCCACGGACTCTGGACAGCCTGTTTGTCAGTGGGCTTCGCTGCCTTTGCCTACAAGGCAAGTACGTCCTGAGAAACAGAGCCTAGGAATGAATGAGCCGCACGCCGGGATGCCAAGACTTGGTCAGAGCGAAAGGTGTGAGACGATCCTGGGACAAGTGACAACCAGGGTGGGTCTGGTCCTGCTGGGCTCCTGCCATTTGGTTTAGATCCCACAGCGTGTGCAGCTGGGATCTGAGAAATAACGTGAGTCTTGAATTCCTGTCTTCAAATTTCCCTGTGTCTGTGACCTTAGGGCAACTCAGCGCTGTGGAGGAGAAGCCGGCGATCAGAATGCTTGCTCTCTTAACACAGGCTGAACCTGTTTGTAGTAAACACGTTTTTTATTAAATTTCCATAATTCGGTCATTCAAAAAAATTCCTGGAACTCAGTGACTAGCCCTTATTGTAGGTACTGTTTTTAGTTTTGGTGAAGGACTCTGACATGGAATGAAACTGAAGTGGCTAGTATGTAAAACTGGAGGGGGAGGGGAGTGGAAGTGACCTTGGAGGCTCACTGGACTGCCCTGCAGGAGCCTGACACTCTCCTTTAATCCTTGATCTTCAGCCATGCTGTGTGTTGGCTAATTTTTTATTTTATTTTATTTTTTGGTTTTTGTTTTTCCAAAATGGATGTCTTAAAAAAGCTTAAGGGGAACTCTTTAGGAGTTCAGGTAGCCAGTCATTTGTTAGATGCTTCAGCTGGCCAGTCTAAACTTTTAGACTAATCCAGAGTCATCATTGATTTATCTCAGTAATTTTAGTGTTTTTATGTTGACTTAGAATGACAAAAGAAATGACTTTTAGGAAAGGCTTTCTTTTTCCTTCTATACCACCTTCCCCTTCTCAAAAACGTGAAATTAAGATTCTGTTTTGATTTCTGATCACAAGATATTGTTTTCTTAAATAAATCTGCAGAGAAACTAAAAAAAAAAATACTTCAAAGTTCCCTTAGTTTATTTACATACTTATTAACCAACACAATTCTGAGACCTTCCATATCCTAAGATGAAGTCTTCAGGAGTTGTTGTCAGCAACCCAAGACTATAAATTATTTAGTAAAAGATCCTCATTTGTCACCAAATGGACAGCTTCTCAATGATGGATTGTCTTCACCCAACAGAGACAAAAGCTGTTAATGGGTTCCAAAATTAATACTTAGAATGTTAGTACCTTTCAGCGCTTATACTTCACTGACAAAACATTTGAGAACTCAGTTAATCCTACATAGTAATAACATATTTTCTAATTTCAATTTTCTTTGAACTGATATTCCTCAATTTTTCCTCATAAGAACCTTGTTAGGGTGGCAAGGATTTTTATTATCTCCACATTACATTTCCTTTATGACAACTCTTGTGCTACTTCACTTTAATTTCTTGCTTCATGTGTATTGCAGAATTATCACACCCAACATATGCTTTTCATTATCCTTTGGTTGATTCTCACTTTCAGTTCTTTGGGGAACAGAAGACTCCATGATTCAGCTATACAAAATCACCGGAAAAGCATTGGCTTTTTAAAGACTGGCCTTGGTTTCAGGAGCCAGCCCGGGATATTTCCTTTGCATTTATCCCAAAGACAAACCATCCTTCTATCCTCCTTTCCATATTGGAAAACTGAAATCCAGAAAGTTTAATAGTTTTCTCTCTCTCTTTTTTTTTTTATTTTAAATCGCACAGATAGTGAGTAGAAAATGTGGACATTAAACTCAGTGTTTCCGGCTCCCAGGTGAAATATCTTTCCACTCACATTTCTCAAATTTTACCAATATATCCCTACAAATTAGTTAAGGACTTTTGTCTCACAGTAAATTACTGCATAGTTTTGAGTAATAAGAAGTCAGTCTATCATGAACAATGTAGAAAAACCTAAAATAATTTTAAAAATGTGAAAATTTCAAATATACTGTAGAAGCATCAAATGACACCAATATATAAAATCAATTTAACATAACTTTTTTTGGTGACCTGCCTCTGGTTATCCCAATCACAGTAGAAATGAAGCAGTTGGTTTAGTATTTGCCCTTAACTGGCTGTCTGGCTTAGGATTTGTTATGGTCTCAAATATATTCTTTTTGTATTCTATTTGGTCCTTAGATCTAGCCATTTGAAATTGTCTCTTCAGCATTCTCTGTAATCCTCTATATTATCTGGGCCATAATTCTATACTTATTAAGATACTGAATATCTGCAAAACTTATAAAATGGCTGGACTTAACTTTTGTTTTCTCATCATTTATAGTTTTGGCTGTTGAATCTTCAAAATTCCTGATGTTCAAACAACTCATACATTGCATTCACTCCCATTGCTTATTCTCTTTCTACCATAAACATCATATGCTTAAGTTTTAATTACTCAAATGCACTCTATCTCTAAGACCTCAGACCCGAAATTCACCTCTTTTGCCATCCTGTCCTATACTTCTATTGTACCTCTCTTGTTTCATTCAATCCTAACTTCTTCTTTATAGTAACAACTAACCAAAACTATACCTAGAGCAAATTCACTTCAGCAGAAGTAATAGGACTAGAGAAGAGTCCCATCAAAGGCATGGGCACAGAGAAGGAGAGTGACCTAGCCTCCAGAAGGTCTTCTCTGAGTTTTCGGACTGCAGGTCTTAATAAGGAACATTGGATTAAATATGAGGATCATACTTCATCAAAAGGAGGAACACTTAGGGAACAGGGTAGGAATACATCTTCCAAGTGAAGAAGCATGTCATTTTCCTCATATTAGTAACCTCAGTCAAAGGTAGCTATGGCTCTGTCCCTCATGCTTAACTATTATTTTTAGGGTCAATTTTATAAATTGACTCCTACCTGATTTAAGAATCTGTGAGTTCCAAGAGGCTTCACTTGAATTCCTACAAAGTCTAGACACAACGGTCAATCATTTCAACGATGTTCTAATTAGCATCCAAAAATTGATTATCTCCTTGCCTTTTGACATATTATCTTTCACCGTCTAACTTCAAATAGGCTTTCTTTTTTATTTTTTCCCCAAATGTATTCATTTATTTGTTTTCAATTTTCAACATTCACTTCCATAAGTTTTAAATTTTCTCCAGTCTCCTCAGCCTTCCCTTTCCAAGACTGCATACAATCTTTTATAGGTTGTATAGACACATTCCTATTAGACAGATTTTCATGTCAGTCATGTTGCATAGAAGAATTATAATGAATGGGAGGAACCATGAGAAAAAAAAAATTAAAAAAGAGAAAATAGTTTGCTTCATCCAGTATTCTGACTCCATAATTCTTTCTCTGTATGTGGATGACATTTTGCATCATGAGTCCTTTGGAAATATTTGAAGGCCTTGCATTGCTTAGAAGGGCTAAGTCCATCAAATTCAGTCCTCAAACACTGTGACTATTACTGTATATAATGTTCTCCTTGTTCTGCTCATTTCACTCAGCATCAGTTCATCTAGGTCTTTCCAGGTTTTTCTGAAGTCAGGTTGTTTTTCATTTCTTCTAGCAAAATATTCCATTACATTCATATACCACAACTTGTTCAGCTGTTCCCCAACTGATGGGCATTCCCTTGATTTCCAGTTTTTGCCAACACAAAAAGACCTGCTACCAATATTTTTGTACATGTGGATCCTTTTCTCTTTTTTATGATCTCTTCAGGATATAGGCCTAGAAGAGGTATTGTGGGTCAAAGGATGTGAAGATCTTGTAGCCCTTTGGGCATAGTTGCAAACTGCTTTCCAGATTGGTTGGATCAGTTTACAGCTCTACCAACGATGGATTAATATTCTAACTTCCCCACATCTTCTCCAACATTTGTCTTTTCACTGTTTTGTCATGTTAACCAATCTGATAGATGTGATGTGGTACCTCAGAGTTGTTTTGATTTGCACCTCACTAATCAATAGTGATTTAGAGCATTTTTTTCAAATGACTATAGGGAGCTTTAATTTCTTCCACTGAAAACTGTCTGTTCATATTCTTTGACCATTTATCAACTGGGGAGTGAGTTGTATTCTTGGAAATTTGACCCAGTTCTCCGTATATTTTAGAAATGAGGTGTTTGTCAGAGACACTAGTTGTAAAAATTCTTTCCCAGTTTTCTGCTTCCCTCCTTATCCTGGTTGCATTGGCCTTGTTTGTGCCAAAACTTTTCAATGTAATACAATCAAAATTATCCATTTTGCATTTCATAATATTCTCTCTTTTTTGGTCATAAATTCCTCCATTCTCCCTACAAATGACAAATAAACTGTTCCTTGCTCCTCTAATTTGCTTATAAAATCAGTCTTTATACCTGGATCATGTACCTTTTTGGACTTTATTTTGGTATATGTTTCCAAACATTGGTCTATGTCCAGTTTCTGCCACACTGTTTTCCAGTTTTTCCAGTAATTTTTGTCAGATAGTGAGTTCTTATCCCTGAAGCTGGGGTCCTTGCATTTATCAAATAGTAGACTGCTATCATCCTTAACTACTTGTGTCTTGTATACGTAATCTATTATACTGCTCAACCCGTCTATTTCTTAGCCATTATGATGTGGTTTTGAAGACTGCTGCTTTATGATACAATTTAAGATCCGGTATGTCAAGGCCACCTTTCCTAGCATTTCTTTTCATCATTCCTTTGATATTCTGGACCTTTTGTTCTTCCAGATGAATTTTGATATTATTTTTTCTAGCTCCATAAAATAATATTTAGTAGTTTGATTGTTATGACACTGAATAAGTAAATTAATTTAGGTAGAATTGTCATTTTTATTATATTAGCTCAGACTACCCACGTGCAACTGATGTTTTGTCTATTTACTTGGGTCCGCCTTTATTTGTGTGGAAAGTGTTTTGTAATTGTGTTCATATAATCTCTGGGTTTGTTTTGGCATGTAGACTCCCAGATATTTTATGGTGTTTACGGTAACTTCAAATGGCATTTCTATTTCTAGCTTCTGTGGTTGGGTTTTCGTAATAATATATAAAAATGCAGATGATTTATATGAATGTATTTTATACCCTTCAACTTTGCTAAAGTTGTTCATCATTTCAAGTAGTTTTATACTTGATCAAATAGGCTTTCAAGGCAATCCTTTAATTCATCTCAACTTGACTAGCTATTTATATATCTACTGGGATTAAACCAATTTTTTCTCTGCTTTTCTCAAGCATCTAAACCCACTTCTGTTTCTGCCACTGTCAGCGTTTGATCCACCCTCCTATTTTACCAAACATATCAAACTCAGTGGGACTTTGTTCTCTTAAATTGCATCAAATTAAGGTTGAAATCACTCTGTCTTCAAAACTTTCTCTAATCTTAGAAGAAAAATAAAAACTTCTTCTTTCTAATATTTTCAACAATTTTACCTTTTTTATAATGACCTCCAAAATACTTGTATCTTTCCTTTCTTAAAAAAAAATAAGACAGGTGGAACCAAGATGGAGGAGAAAAAGCAGGGACTTACCTATACTCTCCCCAAATGCTTCCAAATACCATTATAAATGGCTAAAAAATTCTAGAGTAGCAGAAAACTCAAAAAGATGGTGTGAAACAAATTTATAGCCCAAGACAACTTGGAAGGTTGACAGGAAAGGTTTGTTGTTCTAGACTGAGAGAGGAATGTAAGCCTGCACTGGCTGTGTAGGTGCAGACTATGCCCTAGCAAACCCAGAGCAGGACTCAATGCCACTGGATTCTTGGCAGCAGTGGCAGTTTCCAGACTTCTCCGCCCACAGAGGCCAAAGACACCTTGAAAGATCAGCAGGAAGTATCTGTTGCACCATGATGAGAGTGGAGCACAGTCTAGTACATATTGTTCCAGCATAGTACAGCTCCAGAAAACCAGACCTGGGTAGTGACTGAATCAGCAATATCAGTACCAGTGGCAGTGGCACCAGCTGTTTCTGGAACTCTTAGTCTACAGACTATTAGGGGATTGAACAATTGATCAGAAGGAAATTAAGGGGATGTTTTTACTAGCACTGAGGCAGGACTCTTGCTTTTCCCATACTTGGATCCAGTTCACAGTCTTAAGGAGCAGTCCCAGGGTGAGGGGGAGCACTGGCACACCAGAGATTGTGACCACAGTAGAGGCACAGTTTCAGAGTAGAAAAGAATGCTTTTTGTCACTCACAGACTAGAGCACAGGCCAGGAGAATTGTAAACTCATCTTTTTAGACCATACCACCTTGGAAGAACTGAAAACTTGCAGGCACTTAGAAGTATCTCTGAAAACAGCTGCACAAAACCCCTAAAGTTGGAACAGTGTGCCCTCCACCTAGAAAGCAGAGTCTTACTTTAATAAAAGGTTAAAATCACCTAATAACCTGGGAAAGTGAGCAAACAATGGAAAAAGAAAGCAAAACAAAACCATTAATTATAGAAAGTCAACATGTTGACAAGGAAGATGAAAACACCTACTAAGAAAAAGACAACAAAGTAAAAGTTCCTACATCCAAAGACTACAAGAAAAATAGGAATTTGTCTCAGGTCATGAAAAAGCTCAAAAAGGATTTTGAAAACCAAGTAAGAGAGATAGCAGAAAAATTGGGGAGAGAAATGAAATTAAGGCTAGAAAATCATGAAAAATGAATCAACAGCTTAAAGGAGACAGAAAAAAGACTGAAGGAAATAATACCTAAAAAAATCAGATTAAGTCAAATGATAAAGAGGTCCTACAAGCAAATGAGGAGAAAAATGCCTTAAAAATAGAATTGCCCAAATGCAAAAGGAGGTACAAAAACTCACTTAAAAAAACAATTCCTTAAAAATTAGAATGGAGTAAATGGAAGTGAATAATTTTGTGAGAAATCAAGAAACAATAAAACAAAACCAAAAGAATAAAAAAAGCAGAAAAAAATGTGAAATAGCTCATTGGAAAAACAACTGACATGGAAAATACATCCAGGAGAGATGATGTAAATCTCCCCAGACTTCCTGAAATCGCCATCATAAAAGTGAAAAAATCCTGCACAATATCTTTTAAGAAATTATCAGTGAAAACTGCCCTGATATTCTAGAACCAGAGGGTAAGATAGAAATTGAAATAATTTCTGAATAAAGATCCCAAAATGGGAATACCAATGGATATTGTAGCCAAATTCTAGAGTTTCCAGGTAAGGAGAAAATATTGCAAGAAGTCAGAAAGAAACAATTTGAGTATCATGGAACACAGGTTAACATAACATTTAGCAGTTTCTACATTAAAGGATCAGTGGGCTTGGAATATGATATTCCAGAGGGCAAAGGAGCTAGGATTACAACCAAGGATCACTTAACCAGTAAAAGTGAGTGTGATCCAATTAGGGAAAAATAGACATTCAATGAAACAGAAGACTTTCCAGCATTTTTGAGAAAAGATTAGTGTTAAGTAGAAACTTACTTTCAAATACAAGACTCAAGAGATGAATAAAAATATAAACAGGAAAGAGAAATCATAATGGACTTACTCATTTTAAACTATTTACATTCCTACATGGAAAGATGATATTTGTAACTCATAAGACTTTTCTAATTGTTAGGGGAGTTAGAAGGAATATGCATGCATCCTTTCTAGTTCTAAATGTTTCATCCTGTGAGGCTACATGACAGACCTTCCTGGTTATCAGTAGCCACTAATTTGCAAGTGGCTTAAAATGCTGTCTGTGTCATTACCTAGGAAAATATTCCCTTGTAATTCTGTGACATCAGAAGGCCTGCTTTTTCCCTTATTATGCATATAGGCTCAACCATATCCTACCACAGAAGTCAGAAACCATGAGGACTGAAAATAATTCATTGAATTTATCAATTAAAAGATCAGTGAACTTTTCAGAAAAAAATTCATTATAAAAGTGAAGTAAGGGCTGAAAATATAAAAAGGAGAATAGTAATTGAGGTAATGAGTTAAAAATGTCTTTTATTTTTTTGAGTTGGACTATGGAAGAGAGGGTAGATATAGGGGAATAGCTTGAGGATATGGCAGGGTCAAATAAAGGGATTTTTGTTCATACATTCATTCATTTGTTCCTTCCTTTGTTTATTTATTCATTTCTTTGTTTGTTGAGGATATGGGCACTTAGATGTGTAAGTAGAACAGTGAAGGAGCTAGTGGAGGATGAAGTTTGTAGGAGGAGGGGCAATTGATGGGGCAATCCCAAAGGAGATAAGAAGGAAGAAGGAAATAGAGAGATTGATCTTAGAAAATGAGGAAGAAAAAACCCACTACTTTCTGACCAAGGTGAGCAAAGATGAGAGAATGGGAGGTGATGTTGAGGGATTTTAAAATTTTGAATGGGGAAAAAAGAAGATCAAAATAGGCTAACACAACACAGTCTTGGCAGAGTAATAATTAAAAATAAAACTTTTGTTAACAGAAAGTAGGGAGAACAAGATTCTCATCTCACCATAAGAAATCTATGGAGTAAAGGGGTTTGGAAGAGCTGTAGCAAGGAGTGTGAAAGTCAATTAAAGAAGAATAAAAGATGATGCTGTTGAGACCAAGAAATGTAAATTTGTTCTGGCCTGAGAGAGCAAGGTTGCATTGTTTCTTCCTTCATGACCCAGGATTGTTAATAAGAAAGGAGGAACCAGTGTTGGTGTTTATCAAGGCAGCAGTGATTTAAAAAACCTAACCCTAAATTCTGAGTTCCAAATTTTCTCCCTTAATCTCTCTCCACCCCTTTCATGGAGAAAGAAGTAAATTGATAGAGGCTACAAATGTGTAGCCACGAAAACAATTACTTAATTATTTGTTATGAAAGAGCACATAGACCAAGAAAAAAACTAAAGAAAAATAAAGGAAAAAAGTGTGTTTCAATTGGTATTCAAACTATCAGTAATTTCTCTGGGGATAGAACTTTTATCATAAATCCTTCAGAGTTGTCTTGCAGCATTGTTTTATTGAGAATAGCTAAATCATTCACAGCTGATCATTTAACAATATTGCTGTTACTTTGTACACAGTACATTTAATTTTGTATCCCATCATAAAAGTCACTCCAGTCTTTTCCAAAGGCATCTTGCTCATCATTTTTCAAAGCCCAGTAGAATTCCATCACACTTACATACCACAATTTGTTCAGGCATTCCCCATTTGATGGGCATCCTTCAATTTCCAATTCTTTATCATCAGAAAAGAGCTGACATAAATATTTTTGTACATATGGGTTCTTTTTTTAAAATCTTTTTTGCAATACAGACCTAGTAGAGGTATTGCTAGGTCAAAGGGTATGCATGGTTTTATAGCCCCTTGGGAATAGTTTCAAATTGTTCTATGGAATGGTGGAATCAGGTAACAACTCCACCAACAGTGCATTAATACCCCATTTTCCCCACATAGCCTCCACCATTTGTTATTTTCCTTTTCTTTCCTATTAGCCAATCTAATAGGAATGTAGGAGTTCTTCAGAACTGTTTTGACATTCATTTCTCCAATCAATAGTAAGTTAGAGAATTACTAATGCTAACTGTATTTCCCTCCATCCAGTCCCCACATTTATTCTATACTCTCTTTCCTTTCATCTTGTCCCTCCTTAAAAACATGTTTTACTTCTGGCTACCCCCTCCTCCAATCTTCCCTCCTTGTTGTCAGCCTCTTTCTTCTCTTATCCCTTTCCTCTACTGCTTTTCTATCAGATAAGAAGGATTTCTATGCACATTGAGTATGTGCATTATTCCCTTTGAGTCAATTCCAATGAGGGTAAGATTCATTCACTCTGTCTATCCCTCTCTACTAAAAAGTTTACTTAAACCAAACAAGTAGTATAAAGAAAAATCAAAACAACAACAAAACCTGTGCACACCTTATTTAAAGAAATCATATTCAACTAAATATATCCCTACTAGCTAAAAACATTCAAATTAATTTTCAAAGGTCATTTCTTTGACCTGACCTTTTCATTCTTAGGTTCTCATTCAATTCTATTATGTGGACCTTTTATATTCACCTTTTCTCCCTTCCTACTTTCCCCTTCTACCTCTTTCAAGGCTTTTATGTTTGATTGCTACATTAGATAGAATACTGTGCTCTAATCCAAGCACTTAGCTTTGTTCTCTAAAGCAACTTGAAAGAACAAATGAAATTGGTCTAAAATAATCTAAATGCACCCTGGTTCTGCTTTGTTTTTTCCTTTTAATTAAGTTTACATGAGAAATTGTTTTCCAGGGAAACTCTAAGCAGATTTAGCTTCAGGGGTAACAACCTATACTCTTCATACCAAGAGTTTAAAAGGCAGAACCTGGATGTTGAAGAGAAGTCAGAAAGTTGCCTTTGTTCTCTCCAGTTTCTCTCAGAAGCAATGTTAAATGAAGCTTCCAAAAGGATTCTAGAGCAACTGAAACTATGAATATTGGAATGAAACCATTTTCCAGCTTAAGATAGCTTAGAAGGAAAGGTTTGTCTCACTTGAGTAAAAGGGGAGCACAGCTTAGCACAATATATGAGCAAGACAGCAGAAGGCTCTTACCTGCAGCACAGGTCATCAACCAAGGTCAATGAGTCCTGACTCACCAGCCCAGCAGTGGGGCTTCCAGCCCCAGCACAGAAAGCAAATTGTGAGCCTAGGAACTCTGGCACAACAGGAATGACTAGGCTGGGCAACCCCTAGTGCAGTGGCAAGCTGCAAGCACATGAGGCCTAGGAATGGAAATCCAATGACAAAGCCATGGCCACCTGCCTAAGAAGCTTGAGATAGTGAACCGGGAGCAGAACTCATCTTTAAAAGTCACAAAATAGGCTGAAAATGAGTAAGAAACAGAACCTGACCAGAGAAAGTTAGTATAGTGAGAGGGACAATAAAAACACAAACTCAGAAGAGGACTACAATGTCACACTGCCTACATGAGAAACTTCAAACTTCAAACAGGAAAATGAATTGGCATCAAGCCCAAAAATATTCTTAGAAGACCTCAAAAAGGATCTTAAAAATCAAGTAAAAAAGATAGAAAAAAATTGAGGAAATAAAATGAGAGGGATGCAGGAAACTTATGAGAAAAGATCCAACAGCTTGGAAAAGGAAGCACAAAAGTTTCCTGAAGAAAATAAGTTCTTAAAAAATAGAGTTGTCCAAGAGGTGGAGCCAAGATGGCAGGGTGAAAACAGGGACAAAGCTGAATTCTATCACAAATTCCTTCAGATATTTCTAAAAAGTGAATGTGAACAAATTTTAGAGTGGCTGAATCCACTAGGAGATAGAATATGGCAGGATTCTAGTCCAGGACAGCCCAGAAGATTGATAGGAAGGATCTGGTACACAGGACTGGGAGAGCACAGAGTACAAAATCTGTACCAGCACAGACTCTGCCATAAGCGAGTGGAGTGGGAATGACCCCAGACTAATTGAAACAGAAGAAGCAAACTTATCATCACAGTATGGGAGTTGAGTAGAACTGAGTGAGAGAGAAAGCAGTAGCCAGTCCTGATACTATCAGCCAATGGATTAAATATTTGAAAGTCACTTACTTGAACTTTCGGGAGGCAAGATGGTGGAGCAACCTTTAGGGACTCTCATCTTCCCCTTGTTGACCTTGAAAAACCAAGAGAATATCTCCCCAGGAAAAGTCCTGGAGTAGTGGAATCAGCAGAAGGAGCACAGCAGTCTCTCATTCTGGGAGGCTAAGATGAGAAAAATATCTCTTGTTGTGACTGAAGGGGACCAGTGCAGGAACAGAAACATCCTAGCAAGTCTCACTTCAGTAGATTAGGAGGAGATCCTCAGTCCCAGGGGAGTGGAGCCTGGAAGCACCAATACCAGGACCTAGGTGTGCTTTAGCACAGCCAGGGTAAACACCAGCACAAATGGGATTCACCAGTCACTGAGTCTGCCTGTGTTGTAGATCAGCCCTAGGGGAGGAGAAGACCTCCTTCCTAGCCAGATCACTCCTTCCCTACTCTTCACTCCATGAGTTTAAATGTAACCCCAGGGAAACTCAGAAAGACATCACCTGGCCTCAGCCTTGGCATACACCAGCAACTACAGCACCTGGAAAGCTGTAACATTATATAGTTTCTAGCTGAAAGAACAAGGGGCCACAACACACAAAGCCAGTAACTAGGCCTCAAGTTTGCAGAACAAGAAACATGAGAGAGAGACCACTGTACCCCAAAAGAAGAGATTCTTTTTAAAAGCCAGGAAAAAGGCAATCACCATGAGCATGAAATAAATCAGAAAAGCAAAGACTATAGAATCTTACTGTGGGGACAGAGAAGACCAAAACACTAATTCAGAAGAAGATAGTATTGATAATATGCCTACATCTGAAACCTCAAAAGGGAATATGAGCCGGTGTCAAACCCCAAAATTATTCTTGGAAGAACTCTAGAAGGATTTTGAAAGCCTAATTAGAGAGGTAGAAAAAACTGGTAAAGGATTTAAAAAATATAATTGACAAAATGAAAAAATAATTCACCAAAGAAAACACTTTCTTTAAAGTAAAATGGACAAATGCAAAAGGAAGAACAAAATTTAACTGAAGAAAACATATACTAAAACTAATGCATTTATGAGACATCAAGAAGCAGTCAAACAAAATCTAAAGAATTAAAAAACAGAAGAAAATGTAAATTATCTCACTTGGAAAACAACTGAAATGGAAAATTGATCCAGGTGAGAAAATTTCAGAATTATTGGTCTATCAGAAGTTTAAGATGGAAAAAGAGCCTGGATCATATCTTGCAAGAAATCATCAAGAAAAACTGCCCTGAGGTCCTTGATCTAGAAGGCAAACTAGTCATCAAAAGAATCCATCATCAGTCAGTTCCTAAAAGAGACACCAAATAGCAAACACCAAGGAATATTGTTTCCAAAGTTCAGAACTCTCAAATTAAGGAGAAAATACTGCAACTAGTCAGAAAGAAACAATTCAAATATCATGGAACTATAGTCAGGATCAAAAAGAACATGCACCTTCTACATTAAAACAACTGAGAAATTGGAATATGGTATTCTGTAAGGCAAAGGAGCTTGGACTACAAGCAAGGATCAATTACTCATTAAAACTGAGCACAAACTTTCAGGAAAGGAAAGCTATTACATCCTGTATAGGATGATACTACTTATTAATCTTGAGAATTGTATATTCATTATGACATTTAAAAGGCACATAAATGGAGTGAGGGTGTGAGTATAAATGAACTTATGTGATGATAAAACATGTAGTTAAATGATATGAAGGTATTGTAAAGGGAGAAGAGAAAAGGAAGGGGCAGAAAAAGGTAAATTGCATAACAGGAAAAGGCATAAAGCATATTATAGTAGAAGGAAATAATGGAGGGACATGAGAATTGTTTGAGCTTTGTTGTCATCAGATTTGGTAGTCTAACTGGCCTACAGGCATTAGCAGAAGAAAAGAGAAATAAAAGGACGGGGGCAATTGAAGGGAGGAAATATTAAGGGAGGCATGGTTAAAAGTAACAGTCTTTTAAGGAAGGGAAGGGAGAAATAAAAGCATAAAAAGGGGTGGAGTGGGGAAATGGGATGCAGTGAAAGACACAGAAAGTAATTATAACTGCAAATGTGAATGGGATGAACTCTCCCACAAAAGAGAGAGGGACAGCAGAATTGATTAAAAAACATAATCTACAATATATTATTTGCAAGAAACACATTTGAAACTGGGGGATATGCACAGGGTAAAGCTAAAAGGTTGGAGCAGAATGTATTATGATTCAGCTAACATAATAAAAGCAGGGGTTAGCAATCCTAATCTCAGACAAAGCAAAAGCAAAAATAGATTTAATCAAAAGAGATAAAGAAAGAAAATAAATCCTCCTAAAAGACAACATAGACAATGAAATAATATCATTACTAAGCATGCATGCAACCAAGTGGTATAGCTTCTAAATTGTTGGAGAAGTTAAAGGACTTACAGGAAGAAACTGACAGCAAAACTGTATTAATGGGGGATCAACTTCCTCTGAACTTGATGAATCTAACATCAAAATGAAAAGAAAGAAGTCAAGAAGATAAATAGAAATCTGGATAAGGTAGCTATGATAGACCTCTGGAAGAAACTGAATGGGTATTAAAAAAAAACAGCAGCTTTTTTCTCAATGGTATATGGCACACACAAAAAACTGGCAATGTACTATAGCATAAAAACCTCACAATACAGTGCAGAAAGGCAGAGGTAGTCAATGTGTTCTTTTTAGATAATGATGAAAGAAAAAATTATATGTAATAAAGGGCCATCGAAAGATAAACCAGACATTAATTGGAAACTAAATAATCTAATCCCAAAGAATGAGTGGATTAAAAAAAAAAAAAACAGAGAAAATCAATAACTTCATTCAAGAGAATGACAATAATGATACAACCTACCAAAACTTACGGGATTCAGCGAAAACAGTTTGTAGGGGAAGTTTTATGTCACCGAATATTTGCATGTAAAAAAATAGAGAAAGAGGAGATCATTGAATTGGGTATGCAAGTGAAAAAGCTGAAAAAAGAACAAACTGAAAATTCCCAAGTAAATACCAAATTACAAATAGTGAAAACCAAAAGAAAGATGAATAAAATTGATATTAAGAAAACTATTGAATTAATAAATAAAACTAAGAATTGATTTTATGGAAAAAAAATAGAATTGATAAACTTTGGTCAATTTGACTTTATTTTTTTTTTCTGGACTGTCTTTTTTTTTTAATTTTATTTATTTATTTAATTTTTTACATTCATTTTCACAAACTTTTGGGTTCCAAATTTTCTCCCCTTTTCTCCCCTCCCCCCACCCCAATACCCCAAGCAATCTAATTTTCCCTATCTCTAATCTGCCCTCTCTTCTGTCAAACCTCCCTTCTCTTGTCTCCATCTTCTCTTTTCTCCTGTAGGGCCAGATGACTTTCTATTCCTCATTAACTGTATGTCTTCTTTCCTAGTTGCAACAACAATACTAAACAGTTGTTCCTAAAACTTTGAGTTCCAAATTCTCCCCATCCCTCCCTCCCCACCCAGTCCCTTTGGGACGGCAGGCAATTCAATATAGGCCATAGCTGTGTAGTTTTGCAAATGACCTCCCTGATAGTCGTGTTGTGTAAGACTAACTGGATTACCATCCCTCCTAACCTGCCCCTCATTGTTTCCCTTCTGTCTCTTGATCCTGTCCCTCCCCAAGTGTTAACTTCAAATTTCTCCCTCCTCCCTTTCCCCTCCCCTCCATCATCCGCCCCCTTGCAATATCTCCTTCTCCCCCACTTTCTTATACTGTAAGATAAGTTTTCATACCAAAATGAGTGTGCATTTCACTCCTTCGTTTAGTCAAATGTGATGAGGGTAAACTTCTTGTTTTTTTTTTTTTTTTTCTCAGCTCTCCTCTTTATCCCTACACTAAGAAAAACTCCTACCTGCCTCTTAAATGACATATAGTTACCCCCTTCCCTTTCCCTCTCTTTCCTCCCCCTACATTTCTCTCTCACCATTTACCTTAGTTTCTTGTAAGGTATAGTTCCATCCTATTCAGTTCAATCTGTGCTCTCTATCTCTGTATGTGTGTGCATGTGTGTATGTGTGTGCATGCCTGTACATGTGTATGTGTGGTCCCACCAACTACCCAGATACTGAAAAGTTTTAAGAGTTACAAATATTGTGTTTCCCTGTATGAATGTAAACAGTTCACTTCTGGTAAGTCCCTTAAGACTTCTCTTTGCTGTTTCCTTTTTCATGCTTCTTCTCATTCTTATGTTTGAAAGTCAAATTTTCTTTTCAGCTCTGCTCTTTTCATTAAGAATGATTGAAAGTCCTCTGTCTCATTGAAAGACCATATTTTCCCTTGAAGTATTATACTCAGTTTAGCTGGGTAGGTGATTCTTGGTTTGAGTCCTAGTTCCTTTGCCTTCTGGAATATCCTATTCCATGCCCTTCGATCCCTTAATGTAGAAGCTGCTAGATCTTGGGTTATCCTGATTGTATTTCCACAGTACTGGAATTGTTTCTTTCTAGCTGCTTGCAAGATTTTTTCCTTGAGCTGGGAGTTCTGGAATTTGGCCACAATGTTCCTAGGAGTTTCTCTTTTTGGATCTCTTTCAGGTGGTGATCGATGGATTCTTTCAATACTTATTTTGCCCTCTGGTTCTAGAATGTCAGGGCAGTTTTCCTTGATAATTTCATGGAAGATGATGTCTAGGCTCTTTTTTTGATCATGACTTTCAGGTAGTCCCATAATTTTTAAATTGTCTCTCCTGGATCTATTTTCCAGGTCAGTTGTTTTTCCCATGAGATATTTCACATTCTCTTCCATTTTTTCATTCTTTTGGTTTTGTTTGGTGATTTCTTGGTTTCTCATAAAGTCATTAGACTCCATCTGTTCCACTCTAATTTTGAGAGAACTATTAAATTCAGTGAGCTTTTGAGCCTCTTTTTCCATTTGGCTCATTCTGCTTTTGAAAGCATTCTTCTCCTTATTGGCTTTTTGAACCTCCTTTGTCAATTGAGTGAGCCTATTTTTCAAGGTGTTAATTTCCTCAGCATTTTTTTGGGTCTCCTTTACCAAGGTATTGACCTGTTTTTCATACTTTTCTTGCATCTCTGACATTTCTCTTCCCAGTTTTTCCTCCACCTGTCTAACTTGCTTTTCAAAATCCTTTTTGAGCTCTTCCAGGGCCTGAGCCCACCTGCCACCCCCCTGGGGTCTCTGGGGTACTGAGGCCCCGCCCTCCACATCTTTCCCTGATGGCAAGGATACGTCCTCGTCATCAGATCCAAAGGTCGGGATCATTTGCATTTGTTGGAAAAAACTCTCTAAAGTCTTATTTTTCTTTCCTTTTCTAGGCATTTTCCCAGCCAGTTACTTGACTTCTGAGATTCCTTTCCACCCCCGCCTGGATCCGCCCAGCTAGTGCTTGGGCTCTGAGATTTAAATGGGCTTTCCTCCTGCTGGCTGTCAATCAGTGAGCTTTAGTTCAGGTGCTGGGGTGGGGGCAGGGTCACCTCCCAGGCTCAGAGCCCTCAGGGGCTTTATGTAGAGACTTTCAGGAATGGAGCGGGTAGGGGCGGGGTGGGGGGCCCGCCTCCCAGGCTCAGTTCCCTCGGGGGCTTTAAGGAGAAGCCTTCAGTAATAGAGTGGGATGGGGGCAGGGCCATCTCCCAGGCTCAGCTCCCTCAGGTTTTATGCAGGAATCTTCCGTAATGAAGATCCTGCCTGCTTCTGGGCGATTCCTGAGTCCTGGTCCGCTGCCTGCCACCTCAGCCGCCGCCCACACCTCTGCCTCCGCCGCTTCCTGCCCCTGTCTCTGCCGCTGCCACTTCCTTCTGAGTCACGGAGATGCCCTGCTCCCCCCCTCCTCCAGCCTGGCCTTCTCTCTCACTGACCTGTAGCTTTTGTGGGCGGAGGGACTTTCCTGGCTGCCGGAGCTTCCGTCTCTGAAGCCTGCTTGGATCAGCTTCTCTGGAGCCGCGGCCAGGGCAGCGCTGGGGGTGGGGTCCACTTTCCGGAGTGCGACGGACCCTGGGGACGGGTCTCCAGGGCTCCCTGGAACGGAAATCTCTTCCACTCCGTTTCTGCACACCTTGTATTGACGCAGAAGTTATGGGGGACTCTTTTTGCATTAATTCTATGGGCTTTGGTTTCGGAGCTCGTAAACGTGCGTCCTTCTACTCCGCCATCTTGGCTCTGCCCCCTCAATTTGACTTTAAAAAAAAAGAAAGAAGAAAACCAAATTTCCAATATCAATAATGGAAAGTTGAACTCCTCTCCAATGAAGAAGAAATTGAAACAATAATTAGAAATTACTTTACCCAACTGTATGCCCATAAATTTGAAAATATAAGTGAAATTGATGAATTTTTACAAAAATAGAAATGGTCTAGATTAACAGAAGAGGAAGTAAAATATTTAAATGACTTCATTTCATGAAAAGAAATTGAAGAAGGAAGGAACAATGAATTCCTCAGGAAACAATCTCCAGGGCTAGATGGATTTACAAGCGTATTCTATCAATCATGTAAGAAGCGTTAATTCCAATACTATATAGACTATTTGGGAAAATTGATGAAGAAGGAATCCTACCAAATTCTTTTTAGAATTCAAATATGGTACTGATACCTAAACTGAGAAGAGCCAAAACAAAAAGGAAAATTATAGACCAATTTCCCTAATGAATATAGATGCAAAATTTTTAAATAAGATATTGGCAAAAAGATTATAGCAACTTATCACTGGAATAACATAGAATGATCAGGTAGAATTTTATATCAACAATACAAGGTTGGTTCACTATTAGGAAAACTATCAGCATTATTGATTATATCACCAACAAAACCAACAGAAACTATATGGTTATTTAAATAGATACTGAAAAAGCTTTTGATAAAATACAAAACAAACTTCTACTGAAAATACTGGAGTGCATAGGAATAACTGGAGCCTTCCTTAAAAGCATAAGTTGTATCTACCCAAAACCATCATGAACCATTATATGTAATGGGGATAAGCTAAATCATTTCCAATAAGATTGGGAGTGAAATAAGGATGCTCATTATCACCACTGTTATTCAATATGGTAATAAAAATATTAGCTTTAGCAATAAGACAAGAAAAAGAAATTGAAGTAATTAAAATAGGCAAAGAAGAAACTAAGTTATCACTCTTTGCAGATGATATGATGATATAATTCTCAATAGAGAATGCTATAGAATCAAGCAAAAACTACTTGAAATGATGAACAACTTTGCAACGTTGCAAGAAACAAAATAAACTCATATAAACCATTTGCATTTCTATATATCACTAAGAAAGCTCAACAACAAGAGACAGAAAGAGAAATCTCATTTAAAGTTACAGTACACACCACAAAATATTTGGGAATCTACCTGCCAAAACAAAGCCAGCGACTGTATGAACACAATACAATTACAAAATACTTATCTCACAAATAAAGTCAGATCTAAGTAAATGGACAAAACATCAATCTTTCATGGGTAGGCCGAGCTAATATAATAAAAATGACAGTTCTACTTAAATTTATTTCCTTCCTCAGTGTCTTACCAATCAAACTACCAGAAAATTGTTTTCTGAAACTAGAAAAAATCATATCAATTCATCTGGAAGAACAAAATGGTCCAGAATATCAAGAAAATTAGTGCCAAGTAATACGAGGGAAAGTGGCCTCACCAGATCTTAAATTGTATTATAAAGCAACATTCATCAAACCACTTAGTACTGCCTAGGAAATAGTGGGGTAGGTTGGTGGAATAGGTTAGGTATACAAGACATAGTAATCAATGATTATAGCAGTGTACTGTTTGATAAACCCAAGGACCCCAGCATCTGGGATAAGAAATCACTGTTTGACAAAATTTTCTGTGGAAATTGGATAATAATGTGGAGGAAAGTGGGCATAGAACAATACTTGACACTGTATACCAGAAGAGAGTCCAAATGGCTATGCAATCTGGGCATAAAAAATCGATTTTATAAACAAATTATGGGAGCAAAGGATTGTTCATTTGCCGGATTTATGAAGAAATTTATGAGCAAACAAGAGACAGAAAAAATTGTGAAATGTAATATGAATAATTTTGATTACAGTAAATTGAAAAGGTTTTGCACAAACAAAAATAATGCAACCAAGATTAGGAGGGAAATAGAACACTGGGAATTTTAACAACTAATGTATGTAATAAAATAATAAAAAAAATGTAATGTAAATAAAATTTCTAAAACATATAGAGAACTGAGTAAAATTTACAAGAATACAAGTCATTCCCCAATTGATAAATGATCAAAGGATACAAACAGGCAATTTTCAGAGGAAGAAATTAAAGTTATCTATATTGTATGAAAAAATGATCTAAATCACTATTGATTAGAGAGCTGCAAATCAAAACAACTCTGAGGTACCACATTACACATAACAGATTGGCTAACATGACAAAACAGGAAGATGACAAATGTTGGAGAAGATGTGAGAGAGTTGAACACTAAATCATTGTTGGTGGATCTGTGAGCAGATCCAATCATTTTGGAAGTAATTTGAAACTATGCCCAAAGGGCTGTAAAATGCATATAACTTTTGATGCAGAAATATTGATTCTAGGGCTGAATCTCAAAGAGATCATAAAAATGGAAAAAGGACTCACATGTACAAAAATATCTATAGAAGCTCTTTTGGGGATTATAATGTATTTTTTCCTTTTTGTGTATTTAAGTTTCAGTAATAAAATGGAGAAAAAAATACATCCCTAAATGAAAACTTCAAGGAATATTTATTATTAGCTCAGGCAGAATATACTGCAAGTAACCAGAAAAAAACAATTAAAATATCAAGGAATCACAGTTAGGATTACACATGACCTAGTAACTTTTACTTTAAATGGTGAGAGGGCATGAGGGATGATATGCCAGAAGCCAAAGGAACTTGGATTACAATGAAGAATCAGCTCTCCAGCAAAATTGAACTTAATCTTGCTTAGGAAACGCTGGGCATTCAATGAGATAGGAAACTTTCACACTTTCCTGATTAAAAGCAGAAAACTTGACTTTCAATTCCAAACCTCAAGAGAAGTACAAAAAGGTAAACAGGAAAGAAAACAATAACTATAACAACATGGTATTCAATAAGATTTAAATTGTTTTCCCTACATGAGAAGATGATACAAATATCTCTTGAAAACTGGATCTCTAGCTGTGCATTTAGAAGGAAGACTCCTTCACATAGGCAGAGGGTTTACATATAAGTTGAATTTGATGTGATGATATTAAAAAAATTTAGAAGTAACCAAAGGATTGTACTGGGAGGAAAAAAAGAGTTGTAGAATAAGTAAATTGTATAACATGGAGAGCCACAAAGACCTATTCTAGCAGAGGGACAGAAGGAAGGAGATGAGTATTTTTGGAACCTTACTTTCTTCAAATTTGTATTTAAGAAGGAATAACATACACACTCAATTACATATAGAAATATATTTTACCCTATGGGGAAATAGAAAGGGAAAGTGAAAAAAGGGGAAAAGATAGATTGATAGAAGAAAGGGCAGACATAGGAGAAGGAAAGGGGACAGAAAAGAGGAGTGATGAAAGGGATGGTAGATTGAGGGTAGTGAACATCAGAATCAAAACTCTGGTAATGAGGCACAGTGTGAAAGGAGAGAGAAAAGTATAAAGAGAGGAAAATATGATGGAGGGAAATATAGTTATTAATTGTAACTATGAATGTGAATGGGATGAAACATCCCATAAAACATAAATGGATAACAAAGATGGAAAAAATCAGAATCCTACAATATGTTGTTTATTAGAAACACATTTGAAGTAGAGATAAACACAGAGTAAAGGTGAAAGGATGAAATGGAATTTATTAGGTTTCAGCTGACTTTAAAATACAAGAGTAGCAATCCTGATCTCAGACAAAGTAAAAGCAAAAATAGAACAAATTAAAATAGATAAGAAGGAAACTACAGCTTGCAATCAAGTACCATAGACAATGAAGTAATATCAATATTAAACATGGATGCCTCAAGTGGTATGGCATCAAAGCTCATTGAAGAGAATTTAAGTGAGTTACAAGAAGAAATTGACAGTCCAACTATACTAGTGAGGGATCTCTACCTCTTGCTTTTGGACTAGATAAATCAAACCACAAAATAAATAAGAAGTTAAGGAGGTGAATAAAATTTTAGTAAATTTAGAAAGGGCAGACATATGGAGAAAATAGAATGGGGATAGAAATATATGTACTTTTTTCTTAGTGAAGAATGGAACCTTCACATAAATTGACCATGTACTGGGGCATTAAAAATCTCACCATCAAATGCAGAAAGATAGAAATATTAAAAGCATCCTTTTCAGATTATAATGCAACAAAAATATGTGTAATGAAGGACCAAGAAAAGATAAGTCAAAATGTATTTGGAAAGTAAATAATTAAATCCCAAAGAATGAGTGGATCAAACAATAATTCATAGGAACAATAAATAACTTCATCTAAGAGAATGACAATCATAAGACAACATACCAAAACTTATGGGATACAGCTAAAGCAGTCCTTAGGGGAAATTTTCTATGTCTAAATACTTAGAGGAAAAAAATAGAGAAAGAGGAGATCAATAAACCGGGCTTGAACTAAAAAAAGCTTGAGAAAAAAACAAATTAAAATTTCCAATTATATACCAAAGTATACATTTTTAAAATCAAATGATAGATTAATAAAATTGAAAGTAAGAAAACTACAGGGGCAAAGCCAATATGGCAGAATAGAGGACAGAAATGCTGTATCTCTTCCCTCAAAGCCTGTAAAATAACTGCAAAAAATGACCGAACAAATTCTAGAGCAGCAGAAGCTACAAAATGAAAGACTGAAACAGATTTCCAGTCCAAGGCAACCTGGAAGCCTGACAGGTGACCAAGCTCAGCTTATCCTTGGCTGCCATGCACAGGAGGGACAGCACCAGAGCAAGCTTCAGGGTATGGAATCATGGCCAGCAACAGCAGTTCCTGGATTTCTTCACTTACAGACGCCAAAGAAATCTTCAAAGGTCAGTATGAAAGCCCTTTCACCTGGGTGAGAATGGAGCAGGGTTCAACTTCAGCCCCAGCCCCAGGGCGGCAGAAGTCACAGAGGCACAGCATCCAGTTTTGGAGCCTGAGGCCTGAAGATCTTGGAGAAATGAAGCAGCTGCTTTGGGTCTCATTCCTGAATGGCATCCCTGGGGTGAGGAAGAGCACTGCTGTGGTGAAGTCAGTGGAGATTTTGGAGAGGACCCTGGGCAGAAAGGCTTGTAGTTGCTTCCAGGCTAAGACATAGGCCAAGAGAGCAATAACTCCTCTCCCTTGATTGTGTCATGTTGGAGGAACAGAGAACTTACAGGTCCCCAGAGTATACTTTCCACTTGGCAAAGGACTCAAAAGTTAAGTAACAGGCTGAGGAAATGCCCAAAAAAGGGAAAAAAAGTAAGACTATAGAAGGTTACTTTCTTGGTGAACAGGTATTTTCTTCCATCCTTTCAGATGAGGAAGAACAAGGCATACAATCAGAGGAAGACATCAAAGTCAAGGCCCCTGCAACCAGAACCCCCCAAAAATATGCAATGGTTTCACTCCATTGAAGAGTTTGGAAAGGATTTTGAAAATCAAGTAAGAGTGATGGAGGAAAAATTGGGAAGGGACATGAGACCAATGAAAGAGAATAATGAAAAGCAAGATCACAGTTTACTAAAGGAGACCCAAAAAATGCTGAATAAAATAATACCTTTAAAAATACCCTAACCCAAATGGCAAAAGAAGAACAAAAAGTCAATGAGGAGAAGAATGCTTTAAAAAGCTGAATTATCCAAATGGAAAAAGATGTTCAAAAGCTCATTGAAGAAAATAGTTGTTTAAAAATTAGAATGGAGCAGTTGGAAGCTAATGAATTTGTGAGAAACTAAGAAATTACAAAACAAAGAAAAAATAGAAGACAATGTGAAATAACTTATTGGATAAACAACTGACGTGTAAAATAGATCCAGGAGAGACAATTTAAAAATTATGGGAGTACCTGAAAGCCATGAATAAAAAAAGAACCTAGGCATTATCGTCCATGAAGTTATCAACGAAAATTGCACTGATATCCTAGAACCAGAGAATAAAATAAGTCTTGAAAGAATCCACTGATACCCTCGTGAAAGAGATTCAAAAGGAAAAATTCCTAGGAATATTGTAGACATATTTCAGAATTCTCAGGTCAAGGAGAAAATATTGCAAGCAACCAGAGAGAAAAAAATTGAGTACTGTGGAAATATATCAGGGTAACACAACATCTACCAACTTCTACATTAAGAGATAACAGGGATTGGAAAATGATTTTCCAGAAGTCAAAGGAACTAGCACTAAATCCAAAGATCACCTACCCAGCAAAATTGAGTACAGTACTTCAGGGGAAATTGGTCATACAATCAGAGGATTTAATTTCAAACACAAAAATCAAGAGAGGCATGAAAAGGTAAAGAGGAAAGAAAAATCCTAAGGAACTTACTAAAGTTGAATGTTTACAATCCTACATGAGAAGATAATATTTGTAACTATTGAAACTTTTCTCAGTATTTGGGTAGTTGAAGGGATTATATATATGGTAGTTGGAGGGATTATATACATATATTTATATTACATATATATATATACATAGTATATATTATACACATATACACACACACATACACACACACAGAGGGCACAGGGTGAGTTGAATAGGAAGGGATGATATCTAAAAAAACAAAATAAAGGAGTGAGAGAAGAATATATGAGGAGAAGAAAGGGAGAAATGGAATGGAGCAAATTATGTGACATAAAAGATGCAAGAAGAAAGCTTTTTCAATGGAGGGGAAAATGGGTAGGTGAGTAAGAGAAAATGGAGCTTACTCTCATCACATTTGGTTTAAGGAGGGAATAACATGCACACTCAATTTGGTATGAAAATCTATCTTACACTACAGGAAAGTAGGGGAGAAGAGGATAAGTGGAGTGTGAGGGGATGATAGAAGGGAGGGCAAATGAGAAGAAGGAGTAATTAGAATTGAACAGTTTTGGGGAGGGACAAGGTCAAAAGAGAACAGAATAAATGGGGGGCAGGATAGGATGGAAAGAAATTTAGTTAGTATTTCACAACATGACTATTATGCAAGTCTTTTTCATAACTATACATTTATAGCCTATATTGAATTGCTTGCATTCTTAGTGAGCTTAGGTGGTGAGGGAGGAAGGGGGAGAAGTTGGAACTCAAAGTTTTAGGAAGGAATGTTGAAAACTGTTTTTGCATGCAACTGAGAAATAAGAAATACAGGCAACGGGGTATAGAAATCTATCTTGCCCTACAAGAAAAGAGAGATTAGGATAAAGAAAGGGAGGGGTGTGATAGAAAGGAGAGCAGATTGGGGGAAGGGGTAACTGGGATGCACAGTGTCTTGGGGTAGGGGAGAAGAGATATGGGTTTAAAATTTGGAACTCAAAATCTTGTGGAAATGAATGTTGAAAATAAAATTAATAAATCTATTAAAAAATAAAAAAGAAAGTAAGAAAACTAATGAACTGTTAAATAAACTTCATTTATGTAATGGGAATGAGTTACAAGCATTTTCAATAATATCAGGGGTGACTGATCAATGCCCTTTTTCATCACTTTTATTCGATATTGTACTAGACATATTAACTTTAGCAATAGGAGAAGAAATTCAAAGAATTAGAATAGACAATAATGAAACAAAATTATCACTCTTTTCAGATGACATAATGTTATCTTAAAGTATTCTTATAGAATCAATAAAAAATCTCTGAAATGATTAACATGTTCAGCAAAGTTGCACAATATAAAACAAATTCATATGAGTCATCAGCATTTCTATATTTTACCAAGAAAGCCCAGCAGTAAGAGATAGAGAAATCCCGTTTAAAATATCTGTAGACAACATAAAATATTTAGGAGTCCAGCTGCCAAGACAAACCTAGGACTTATATGAACACAATTGCAAAACACGGTTGGAGATATTAACAAATTCTCATGGATAGGCCCAGCTAACATGATAAAAATTGAAAATCTTCCTTAATTAATTTATTTATTCAGTGATATACAAATCAAACTACCAAAATTTATATAGTAATGCCAGAAAAAAAAATTTATCTGCAAGAAAGAAAGGTCAAGAATATCAACAGAATTTATTTTCAAAAATGCCCAAGGAAAGTGACCTAGTTTTACCAAATTGAAAATAATATTAGTAAGTGACAAACATGAAAACTATTTGTACTGTTTAAGAAATAGAGTGGTGGGTCAAAGAAATAGGTTAAGTAAACAATACACAGTAGTCAGCCGCTACGATGACCTTCTGCTTGATAAACCCAAAGACTCCAGCCTTTGGGATAACAACTATTTGACAAAAACTGTGGAGAAAATGGAAAATACTACGACAGAAAATAGGCATAGAACAAGATTTCACATCCTGTACCAAGATACAGTTGAAATGAGTAAATGATTTAGTGATAGTAGATAAACCATAAGGAAATTAGGAGAGTAAGAAACAGTGCATTTGTCAAATCTATGGAGAAGGGAAGAATTTGTAACCAAACAAGAGAGGGAGAACATTATGAATTACAAAATGGATAATTTTAATTACATTAAATAATAATAAAAAACTTTAAACAAACAAAATCAATGCAATCAAAATTAGAAAGAACACAGAAGTTGGGAAACAATTTTTACAGAAAATGTTTCTGATAAAGATTTATTTCTAAAATATATGAATAACTGATTCTAATTTATAAGTATACAAGTCATTCCACAAGTGATAAATGATCAAAGGATATGAACAGGCAGTTTTCAGAAGAAGAAATTAAACCTATATATCTATAACCATATGAAAAAATTCTCTAAATCACTATTGATTAGAGCAATTCAAATAAAATAAATCTGAGTTACTGTCTTACAACTGATATGATAGAAATGAAAAGTAATAAATACTGAAGATGCTTGAAATTTGAAACACTAATGCATGATTTGTGGAATTGTAAAGTGATCTAACCCTTTTGGAGAGCAATTTGGAATTATGCTCAAAGGGCTACAAAACTATGATTGATCCGGTAATAATGTTACTGTGTTTGTATTCCAAAGAGATCATAAAAATGGACAAGTATTTACATGTACAAACATATTTATAGCAACTCTTTTAGTAGTGCTAAAGAATTGAAAATTGGGGGAAGCCCATCAAATTAGGATTGGCTGAAAAATTTTGTATATGAATGTAATGAAATACTACTATTCTATAATACCAGTATTCTATAAGAAATGATGAGCAGGGAGATTTCAGAAAAACTTGGAAAGACTTACCTGAACCGGTGCTGAGTAAAGTAAGTAAGAGAACATTGTACACAGCAACAGCAACACTGTGTGATTATTAACTATGATAGAGTTAATTAGCTCTTCTTAGTAATGCAATGATCCAAGGCAGTTACAAAAGATTTGTGACGGAAAATGCTAACTACATCCAGAGAAAGAACTATGCAGTCTGAATGTAGATCAAAACATAATATTTTCAATTTTTTACTTATTTTCTTCCTTGTGTTTTTTCCCTTTTGTTCTCATTCTTCTTTCATAACATGACTAACGTGGAAATATTTTTAACGTGATTGAACATGTACAATCTGTATCATATTGATTACTGTCTTGGAGAGGAGAAAGGAGGGGAGGGAAGGGGAAAATTTGGAATTCAATTTTTTTATTTAACTTTTAACATTCATTTTCACAAAATTTTGGCTTCCGAATTTTCTCCCCATTTCTCCCCTCTCCGCACCCCAAAACACCGAGCATTCTAATTGCCTCTACCACCAATCTGCCCTCTATTCTAACATCTGTCCCTTCCCTTGTCCCCATCTTCTCTTTTGTCCTGTAAGGCCAGTTAACTTTCTATACCCTGTTACCTTTATTACTTACATCCTAGTAGAAGGAAAAATATACAACAGTTGTTCCCAAAACTTTGACTTCCAACTTCTCTTCATCCCTCCCTCCCCACACATTCCCTTTGGGAAGGCAAGCAATTCCATATAGGGCATATCTGTGTAGTTTTGCAAATGACTTCAATAATAGTCGTGTTGTGTAAGACTAACTATATTTCCCTCCATCCTATCCTGTCCCCCATTGCTTCTATTCTGTCTTTTGATCCTGTCCCTCCCCAAGTGTTGATTTCCAATTGCTTCCTCCCGTTGCCCTCCCTTCCATCATCCCCCCCACCCTGCTTATCCCCTTCTCCCCCACTTTCCTGCATTGTAAGATAGGTTTCCATATCAAAATAAGTGTGCATTTTATTCCTTCCTTTAGTCGAATGTGATGAGAGTAAGTTTCATGTTTTTCTCTCCTCTCTTCTTTTTCCCTCCACTGAAAAGTCTTTTGCTTGCCTCTTTTATGAGAGACAATTTGCCCCATTCCATTTCTCCCTTTCTCCTCCAATATATTTCTCTTTCACTGCTTACTTTCATTTTTTAAGATATTAAATATTAATATTATTTAATTAATATTAATTCTATTCAATTCATTCTGTGCTCTGTGTGTGTGTGTGTGTGTGTGTGTGTGTGTGTGTGTGTAATCCTACCAACTACTTAAATATGAAAAGTTTCAAGAGTTACAAATATTTTTTTTCCAGGTAGGAATGTAAACAGTTCAACTTTATTTTTTTTCTGCATATATAGATTTATTTATCTAACTCTTTTTTTACATTCATTTTCACAAAATTTTGGGTTCCAAATTTTCTCCCCATTTGGCCCCTCCCCCACCCCAATACACCAAGCATTCTAATTTCCCCTATCACCAATCTGCCCTCTCGTCTATCATCCCTCCCTTCCCTTGTCCCCATCTTCTCTTTTGTCCTGTAGGGCCAGGTAACTTTCTATTTCCCATTACCTGTATTTCTTATTTCCTAGTAGCAACAACAATACTCAACAGTTGTTCCTAAAACTTTGAGTTCCAAATTCTCCCCATCCCTCCCTCCCCTAACCCTAACCCCATTCCCTTTGGGAAGGCAGGCAATTCAATATAGGCCCTATCTGTGTAGTTTTGCAACTGACTTTGATGATAGTCGTGTTGTGTAAGACTAACTATATTTCCTTCCATCCTAACCTGCCCCCCATTGTTGCTATTCTCTCTTTTGATTCTGTCCCTCCCCAAGAGTTTTGACTTCAAATTGCTCCCTCCTCTCATTGCCTCCCTTTCATCATCCCCCACCCTGCTTATCTCCTTCTCCCCTACTTTCTTGTATTGTTAGATAGGTTTTCATACCAAAAAGAGTGTGCATTTTATTCCTTCCTTTAGTCGAATGTGATGAGAGTAAACTTCATGTTTTTTTCCTCAGCTCTCCTCTTTTTCCCTCCACTAAATAGTGTCCTGCTTGCCTCTTCTGTGAGAGATATTTTACCCCATTCCATTTCACCCTCTTTCCTCCCAATACTTTTCTCTTATACATTTACATTAATTTTTTTTAAAGATATGATCCCATCCTATTCAATTCACTCTGTGCTCTCTGTCTCTGTGTGTGCGTGCATGTATAATCCCACCAACTACCCAGATACTGAAATGTTTAAGAGTTACAAATATTGTCTTTCCATATAGGAATGTAAACAGTTCAACTTTAGTAAGTCCCTTATGATTTCTCTTTGCTGTTTACCTTTTCATGTCTCTCTTCATTCTTGTGTTTGAAAGTCAAATTTTCTTTTCAGCTCTGGTCTTTTCATCAAGAATGCTTGAAAGTCCTCTATTTCATTGAAAGACCATTTTTTCCCCCTGAAGTATTATACTCAGTTCTGCTGGGTAGGTGATTCTTGGTTTTAGTCCTAGCTCCTTTGACTTCTGGAATGTCCTATTCCATGCCCTTTGATCCCTTAATGTAGAAGCTGCTAGATCTTGTGTTATCCTGATTGTATTTCCACAGTACTGGAATTGCTTCTTTCTAGCTGCTTGAAATATTTTCTCCTTGACCAGGGAACTCTGGAATTTGGCCACAATGTTCCTAGGAGTTTCTCTTTCTGGATCTCTTTCAGGGGGTGATCAGTGGATTCTTTCAATATTTATTTTGCTCTCTAGTTCTAGAATATCAAGTCAGTTTTCTTTGATAATTTCATGAAAGATGATGTCTAGGCTCTTTTTTTGATTATGGCTTTCAGGTAGTCCCATAATTTTTAAATTGTCTCTCCTGGGTCCATTTTCCAGGTCAGTTGTTTTTCTAATGAGATATTTCACATTATCTTCCATTTTTTTATTCTGTTGGTTTTGTTTTGTGATTTCTTGGTTTCTCATAAAGTCATTAGCCTCCATCTGTTCCATTCTAATTTTAAAAGAACTGTTTTCTTCAGTGAGCTTTTGAACCTCTTTTTCCATTTGGCTAATTCTGCTTTTGAAAGCATTCTTCTCCTCATTGGCTTTTTGAACCTCTTTTGCCAATTGAGTGAGCCTATTTTTCAAGGCGTTATTTTCTTCAGCATTTTTTTTTTTGTCTCCTTTAGCAAGGTGTTGATCTGCTTTTCATGCGATTTTTGCATCTCTCTTATTTCTCTTTCGAGTTTTTCCTCCATCTCTCTAAGTTTATTTTCAAAATCCTTTTTGAGCTCTTTTATGGCCTGAGCTCATTGAATATTTATTTTGGGCTTTTGGGATACAGAAGCCTTGACTTCTATGTCTTTCCCTGATGGTAAGCATTGTTCTTCCTCATCTGAAAGGATGGGAGAAGACATCTGATGTTCACCAAGAAAGTAAGCTTTTATGGTCTTATTTTTTTTTCCCTTTTTGGACATTTTCCCACCCAGTTACTTGACTTTTCGATCCTTTGTCAAGAGTAGGGTATACTCTGGGAATCTGTGAGATCTCAGTTCCTCCAAGGTGACACAATCAAGAGCTCACTGATCTGGATGCAGAGAGGGATTTGTACATCCAGAATCTTAGCAATTACCTCTCCACAGCCACCTAGCCTCCAGCTCTGTCAAGTCAGCAACACAGGGCTGATTTTCCGATAAGCTGGATTGGCAGGGCCACCATTCAGTTGCAGATAAAGACCAGCTCAGTCAGGTCCTCCAGCCAGGGCTGAGGTAAGACTCAGCTCTTCGGTGCCCCCAGCAGTTTTTACACTCCAAAAAGTGGCTTCTACCTGCTGCTGGAGCTATGGGAAGGGCAACTGATAAAACCGCATCACTGACCTTCAGTGCCTGTGGGTTGAGGGATCTGAGGCCCTGCTGCTGCGACTGGAGATTCTGCCCCAGAGGTGTCCTCCTCCCAGAGTCTTGTCGCACCAAGTTGTGTTGCCAAGGCTGGGCTGGGCTCTCCTCTCAGCTCCACATCTGGCACAACCAATGTTTCCATGGGCCTTTCAGGTCATTGTGGGCTGGAAATCTCTTCCACTCTGTTATTCTCCCCTTCTGCTGCTCCAGAATTTGTTGAGAGTCCCTCTTTACAGGTATTTTGTGGGCTGTGTAGGGAGACCCTACATAAGTGTGTCTTTCTAGTCCACAATCTTGGCTCCGCCCCCCAAATTTGTCAAAAATAAATATTGAAAACTATTTTTTCATGTAATTGAAAGAAATTACTATTGAAGATAAAAAAGGAACTTATTCTCTTGACTTGGTGAACCAGATAGGAGGTGGAGGCTACAATATGAGAAAGAGAGAAAACCAATAAATACTAACTCTATGCAAACTTTTTCAACTCACCATTAATATGCTAACTCAAGACCTGATCCATGTCACTTACTTCTTTCCCCTTTACCTTCCTACCTTTCAAGTCTTCTTCTGCCTTACTTTCTGAAACACATATGTGTCTGTATGGAGAGAAAGAGGGAGATAGAGAGAGAGCTACATATGCTGAATAAAGTGGAAATAGTTAAAAGAGAGTAATCACTCAAATTTAGGGGAGTTAGGAGAAGCTTCAAGATGGTAGGATTTTGTTAAGGATTTAAAGGAAGTCAGAGATGTCCATAATCAGAGCAGAGGAAAAAGATAACTCTAGGTATTAGGGAAAGTCAGAGAAAATGTTCATAATTAGGAGATGGAGTGTCTTGTTTATGGAACATCCAAGATGGGCAGAGCCACATGCTAATGCTGATTGAAGCCTTGAAAACATGTTAACTGGAGGGCAGAACCAAGATGGTTAAGTGAAAGCAGGGACTTAATTGAGCTCTCCCACACATTCCTTCAGGTACATCTAAAAAGTGGATCTGAACAAATTTTAGATTCGCAGAACCCACTAGGAGACAGAGAGTGGCAAATTTCCAGCGCAGGACAGCCTGGAAGGATGTGTTGCACTGGATTTGGGGAGAGCAGAGTATGAGGGCTGGACGAGTGCAGATTCAGTCACAGCAGAGCAGAAGTGGTCTAGGCAGATTAATAACCAGTGGCAGTGCTGATTCCCAAACCTCTCAGCATAGGATGGGAGTCTGGTGCAGCTGGGTGAGAGAGAATTTCAAGGCCCATAGCAGTAGCAGTAGTTACTCCTGTAACTATCAACTCACAGATTAAAGATTTGAAAGTTACATACTTGAAGTTCCAGGAGCAAAGATGGTGGAGTAAACTGTAAGTGCTATCACCACCACCCCACCATCCCCCTGTCAAATTGGAAAAAAAAAAAAAAAGAAAATATTACCCCAGGAAAAATCCTGGAATAGTGGAGCCAGCATAAGTGATACAACAGTCTTTAAGCTAGAGAGGCTAGGGAGATCAACTAGATAGGTTTTTTATTTTTATTTTTATTTATTTTTATTTTTTTTAATTTATTTAAATTTTTACATTCATTTTCACAAATTTTTGGGTTCCAAATTTTCTCCCCTTTTATCCCCTCCCCCCACCCCAATACCCCAAGCAATCTAATTTTCCCTATCTCCAATCTGCCCTCTCTTCTGTTATCTCTCCCTTCTCTTGTCTCCATCTTCTCTTTTCTCCTGTAGGGCCAGATGACTTTCTATTCCTCATTAACTGTATGTCTTCTTTCCTAGTTGCAACAACAATACTAAACAGTTGTTCCTAAAACTTTGAGTTCCAAATTCTCTTCATCCCTCCCTCCCCACCCAGTCCCTTTGGGACGGCAGGCAATTCAATATAGGCCATATCTGTGTAGTTTTGCCAATGACCTCCCTGATAGTCGTGTTCTGTAAGACTAACTGGATTACCATCCCTCCTAACCTGCCCCTCATTGTTTCTCTTCTGTCTTTTGATCCTGTCCCTCCCCAAGTGTTGACTTCAGATTGCTCCCTCCTCCCTTTGCCCCCCCTTCCATCATCCCCACCCTTGCAATATCTCTTTCTCCCCCACTTTCTTATACTGTAAGATAGGTTTTCATACCAAAATGAGTGTGCATTTCACTCCTTCGTTTAGTCAAATGTGATGAGTGTAAACTTCTTGTTTTTGTTTTTTTTTTTTGTTTTGTTTTTTTCTCAGCTCTCCTCTTTTTCCCTCCACTAAGAAAAACTACCTGCCTCTTAAATGACATATAGTTACCCCCCTTCCCTTTCCCTCCCCCTACATTTCTCTCTCACCATTTACCCTAGTTTCTTTTAAGGTATGGTCCCATCCTATTCAGTTCAATCTGTGCTCTCTATCTCTGTATGTGTGTGCATGTGTGTATGTGTGTGCATGCGTGTACATGTGTATGTGTGGTCCCACCAACTACCCAGACACTGAAAAGTTTTAAGAGTTACAAATATTGTCTTTCCATGTAGGAATGTAAACAGTTCACTCATGGTAAATCCCTTAAGACTTCTCTTTGCTGTTTACTTTTTCATGCTTCTTCTCATTCTTGTGTTTGAAAGTCAAATTTTCTTTTCAGCTCTGGTTTTTTCATCAAGAATGATTGAAAGTCCTCTGTTTCATTGAAAGACCATATTTTCCCTTGAAGTATTATACTCAGTTTAGCTGGGTAGGTGATTCTTGGTTTCAGTCCTAGTTCCTTTGCCTTCTGGAATATCCTATTCCACGCCCTTCGATCCCTTAATGTAGAAGCTGCTAGATCTTGGGTTATCCTGATTGTATTTCCACAGTACTGGAATTGTTTCTTTCTAGCTGCTTGTAAGATTTTTTCCTTGAGCTGGGAGTTCTGGAATTTGGCCACAATGTTCCTAGGAGTTTCTCTTTTTGGATCTCTTTCAGGTGGTGATCGATGGATTCTTTCAATACTTATTTTGCCCTCTGGTTCTAGAATGTCAGGGCAGTTTTCCTTGATAATTTCATGGAAGATGATGTCTAGGCTCTTTTTTTGATCATGACTTTCAGGTAGTCCCATAATTTTTAAATTGTCTCTCCTGGATCTATTTTCCAGGTCAGTTGTTTTTCCCATGAGATATTTCACATTCTCTTCCATTTTTTCGTTCTTTTGGTTTTATTTGGTGATTTCTTGGTTTCTCATAAAGTCATTAGACTCCATCTGTTCCATTCTAATTTTGAGAGAGCTATTAAATTCAGTGAGCTTTTGAGCCTCTTTTTCCATTTGGCTCATTCTGCTTTTGAAAGCATTCTTCTCCTCATTGGCTTTTTGAACCTCCTTTGCCAATTGGGTGAGCCTAGTTTTCAAGGTGTTAATTTCCTCAGCATTTTTTTTGGGTCTCCTTTACCAAGGAATTGACCTGTTTTTCATACTTTTGTTGCATCTCTGACATTTCTCTTCCCAGTTTTTCCTCCACCTGTCTAACTTGCTTTTCAAAATCCTTTTTGAGTTCTTCCAGGGCCTGAGCCCACCCACCACCCCCCTGGGGTGTCTGGGGTACTGAGGCCCCACCCTCCACGTCTTTCCCTGATGGCAAGAATACATCCTCATCTTCGTCAGATCCGAAGGTCGGGATCATTTGCATTTGTTGGAAAAAACTCTCTAAAGTCTTATTTTTCTTCCCTTTTCTAGGCATTTTCCCAGCCAGTTACTTGACTTCTGAGATTCCTTTCCACCCCCGCCTGGATCCGCCCAGCTAGTGCTTGGCCTCTGAGATTTAAATGGGCTTTCCTCCTGCTGGCTGTCAATCAGTGAGCTTTAGTTCAGGTGCTGGGGTGGGGCCAGGGCTGCCTCCGAGACTCTGATCCCTCGGGGGGTGGGGGGGCTTTATGCAGAGACTTTCAGGAATGGAGCGGGTGGGGGTGGGGTGGGGGGCCCGCCTCCCAATCTCAGCTCCCCTGGGGGTACCGAGCAGAAGCCTTCAGCAACCGAGCGGGCTGTGGGCAGGGCCGTCTCCCAGGCTCAGCTCCGTCAGGTTTTATGCGGGAATCTTCCGTAATGAAGATCCTGCCTGCTGCTGGGGGATTCCTGAGTCCTGGGCCGCTGCAGCCCCAGCCGCCGCCCACGCCTCTGCCTCCGCCGCTTCCTGCCCCTGTCCCCGCCGCCGCCACTTCCTCCCGAGGGGGCCCGAGTCACGGAGACGCCCCGCTTCCCCTCTCCTTCAGCCCGGCCTCTCTCACTGACCTGCTTCTGTGGGCGGAGGGACTTTCCCGGCTGCTTCAGCTTCTGTCTCTGAAGCCTGCTCGGATCCACTTCTCTGAGGCCTCGGCCAGGGCAGCGCTGGGGGTCGGGTTTACTTTCCGGGGCGCGCCGGACCCTGGGGACGGGTCCTCAAGGCTCCCTGGAACGGAAATCTCCTCCACTCTGCCTCTGCACACCTTGCACTCACCTAGAATCTATGGGGGACTCTTTCTACACCAATTCCGTGGGCTTTGGTTTCGGAGCTCGTTCCTAGATAGGTTTTTGTTGCTGTGGCTGAAAGGTACCAGTGCAGGACCAGAGATGTCCCACTAAGCCCTACCTCAGTGGACCAGCAGGAGATCCCAAGCCCAGGGGGAGTGGAGTCAGTTAGCAACAATACCAGCACCACAGACAGACCTCAGCACAGATGGGGGTCCACCACCCAATGAGCCTTCCCATGCTCTAGCACAATCCTAGGGAGGAGTAGGCCTCCAGCAGCCATACTACCCCTTCCCCACACCTCAAAACATGATCTTCAGTGTAAAGACAGAAAGACTTCACCTGACCTTGGCCTTGGCACACATCAGTCAACTCAGCACCTGGTAAGTTGCAGCATTATATAGATTCTAGCTGAAAGAATCTGAGGCCACAGCACACAAAGTCTGGGGGGGAACAGCCCTTTGTGTGCCAAAAGCAGAACTCCATTGTAAAAGCCTGGAAAAAGGCAAATAACATGAACAAGAGGCACATTAGAAAAGAAAAGACCATGGATCTTTTCAGGGAAAGGGAAGATCAAATTATGCATTCAGAAGAGGACAGTATTGACACTATACCCACATTTGAAACTTCTAAAGGGAATATGACGTAGAAAAAAAAAATTGGCCAATAGTTTTTAAAATACAATTGACAAAATAAAAAAAAAACTACTCCAATGAAAAGAGTAGCTCCTTAAAAATAAAAATTAACTAAATGCTTAAGGAGGTACAAAACCTTACTGGATAAAATAAGTCCTTAAAAGGAAAAAAAATGGACAAATGGAAAAGGAGGTCCAAGAGCTGACTGAAGAAAACAATTTGTTAAAAGTTAGAATCGAGTAAGCAGAAGCTGATGACTATGAGGCATCAAGGATCAGTCAAACAAAATCTAAAGAATGAAAAAATAGAAGAAAATATAAAACATCTCATTGGAATAACAAGTGAAATAGAAAATAGTTTAAGGAAATAAAATCTAGGAATTATTGGTTTACCAGAAATCCTTTATGAAAAAAGAGACTGGACAGAAGCTTCTAAGAATTCCTCAAGGAAAATTGACCTGAGATCTAGAATCAGAGGACAAAGTAGTCATCGAAAGAATCCACTGATCCCATATCAAAAACACCAAGGAATATTGTAGCCAAATTCCAGAATTATCAGATCAAGGAGAAAATACCACAAGCAGTCAGAAAGATGTAATTCAAATTTTGAGGAACTAGTCAGTATCACACAGGACCTTGCAGTTTCTACATTAAAATATCTGAGGGACCATAATATAATATTCCATAAGATAAAGGAGCTTTAACTACAACCAAGGATCAACTACCCAGCAAAATGGATCATAATCTTTCATGCAAGGAGATGGACATTCAAAGAAATAAGGGATTTTCAGACCTTCCTGATGAAATGGCCAGAGCTCAATGGAAAATTTGATCTTTAAACACAAGACTTAAGACAGAGGCATAGAAAGGTAAACAAAAAAAAAAAAAACAATTTGCTATCTAGTAAGTACCACCTGTTTACATCCTTTTATGCATGAATGACACTTGTTAAACTTGAGAACTATATATTTATTTTGACATTTAAAAGGAACATACATAGATACAGAATGTGAGTTTAAATTAATTGATGTGATAAAAATTCTAATTAAGGATTGTGAAGGGATTGTAATGGGAGAAGAGGAAAGGTGTAGGCAGAAAGGGTAAATTACATCACATGAAGAAGCACAGAAACATATTATAGTAGAGGGAAAGGATGGAGGGTGATAAGCATTGTCTGAGCTTTAGTTTGATTAGACTTGGTTTAAGGAGAGAATAACATACATAGGAGGTAAGTCTAGAAATCTAATTTGTCTCACAAGCAAGGAAGGCAAAGGGGAAAGAGAAGGTAGGGGTGGTTAGAAAGAAGGGAAGAAATAGTAAAGAAAAAAGGAAAAAGGAGGGAAGTTTATGGAAAGAAGGGAAGATGGAAGAAGATGGTGATCAAAAGTAAAACACTTGAAGAGGAGATGGGAGAAATAAAAGCATAAAAGGGGGAGGAAATAGAATGGAGAGAAAGACACAGACAGTAATTATACCTTTGAATGTTAAAGGGAGGAAATCTCCCATAAAATGGAGGCAGATAGCAGAATGGAATAAAAAACATAATTCTACAATATGTTTTTTAAAGAAACACATTTGAAAAGGGGGGATACACACAGAGTAAAGGTAAATGACTGGAGTAGAATTTATTGTGCTTCAGCTGATGCTAAAAAAAAGCAGTGGTAAAAATTCTAATCTCAGGCCAAACAAAAGCAAAAATAGATCTAATCAAGAGATAAGGAATGAAATGCTAGAGAACGTAGGAATAAGTTGAGCCTTCCTTAAAATCATAAGCAGCATCTACCTAAAATCATTGGCAAGAATTATATGTAACGAAGATAAGCTAGATGTTTTCCAGTAAGAACAGGGGTGAAACAAGGAGATCCATTGTCACCACTGTTATTCAATATTTCACTAGAAATTTTAGCTTTAGCAAAAAGAGAAGAAAAAAATTGAAGGAATTAGAATAGGTGAGGAATAAAATAAGTTATAATTCTTTGCAGACAATATGATGATAAATTTAGAGAATCCTAGCGAATCAAGTAAAAAGAAAACTAATCAAAATAATAAACAACTTTGGCAAAGTTGCAGGTTACAAAATAAATCCACACAAATCACCTGCATTTCTATGTATTACTATCAAAGCCCAACAGCAAGAGATAGAAAGAGAAATCCCATTTAAAGTTACAGTAGACATGTAAAATATTTGGGAGTCTACTTGCCAAAACAAAGCAGGATGGCATGAACACAATTATGAAACACTTTTTGCCCAAATAAAATTCAATCTAAATAATTGGAAAAACCACCACTTTCTCATGAGTAGGCAGAGTTAATATAATAAAATGACAATTCTACAGAAATTAACTTACTTATTCAGTGCCATACCAATCAAACTACCAAAAACTTATTATACAGAGCTAGAAAAAATAATGCCAAAATTCATCTGGAAGAACAAAAGGTTCAGAGTATTAAGGGAAATAATTAAAATAAATGATAAGAAGGTTTCCTAGCCATATCACATGTTAAATTGTATTATAAAATACAAATAAAATACAATTATCAAAATCATTTGTATCAGCTAAGAAATAAAGGGGTAGACCAGTGGAATATGTTAGGTACTCAAGACACAGTAGTCAATGAATAGAGCAATTTACTGTTTGATAAACCCAAGCACATCAGCTTCTGGGATAAAAACTCACTGTTTGACAAAAATTACAGGGAAAACTGGATAATAGCGTGGTAGAAACTGGGCAGAGACCAATTCCTGACACTGTACACAAGAATAATGTCCAAATGGACACATAATCTAGATACAGAAACTGATAGTATAAATAAACTTTTTCTTCTTCCCTCCCATTTCCTTCTCCCAAAAACAGCAATATGATATAGGATATGTGCTTACAATCATGTAAAACATATTTCCATATTAGTCGTGTTTTTTAAAGTTTATTTATTTTTAATTTTCAACATTCATTTCCACAAAACTTTGAGTTTCAAATTTCTTCCCCATCTCTCCCCTCCCACCAAGCCATAAAATCTTGCATTCTGATTATCCCTTGCCTAAATATGCCCTCCCTTATATCACACCTCTCCTTTCCCTTATCCCCATCTTCTCGCTTTTCTTGTAGGGCAAGATAGTTTCTATACCGCATTATCTGTATTTCTTATTTCCCAGTTGTATACAAAAACAGTTCTCAAAATTTGTTTCTAATACTTTGAATTGCAACTTCTCTCCCTTCCTCCATCCCCACCCATCCCCACTAAGAAGGCAAGCAATTCAATATAGGCTACATATGTGTAGTTTTTCAAAACACTTCCAAAATAGTCATGTTTTTAAAACTATTTTTCCCTCCATCCTATCCTGCCCCCCCACGTATTCCATTCTTTTTTGACCTTGTTCATCCCCAAAAGTGTTTACCTCTTATTACTCCCTCCTCCAATATCACCCTCCCACTCCACTTGTTCCCTTCTCTCCTGCTTTCCTGTAGTGTAAGACAAATATTCATACCAAATTGAGTGAGCATGTTATTCCAAATGTGCAAAGAGCAAGCTTCACTTTTCCCTCTCAGTTCCTCTCTTTTTGCCTCCATTGAAAGGCTTTTTCTTGTTTCTTTTATGAGAGATAATTTGTTTCATTCCATTTCTCCTTTTCTCCTACCAATATATTCCTCTCTCATCCCTTAATTTCATTTTTTAGGTATCATCTCTTCGTATTCAACTCACCCTCTGTTCTCTCTCTATGTCTCTCTCTCTTTCTCATATATATATATATATATATATATATATATATAGATATAGATATAGATATAGATATATAGATAGATAGATAGATAGATAGATAGATAGATATAGATATAGATACAGAAAATGTAGATAGAGATAGATACATAGATGCATAGATAGTTGGGTGTATGTGTGTGTTTCTATGTATGTATGTGTAATCCAGCCCAATACCCAAATACTTAGAAAAGTCTCAAGAGTTGCAAATAGAATGAAAACAGTTCAACTTTAGAAAGTCTTTATGATTTCTATTTACTGTTTACCTTTTCATGTTTTTTTGAATCTTGTGTTTGAAAGCCAAATTTTCTATTCAGTTCTGGATTTTTCATCAAGAATGCTTGCAAGTCCTCTATATCATTGAATGACTATTTTTTTAACCTGAAATATTATACTCAGTTTTGCTGGGAAGGTGATTCTTGGTTTTAATACTAGTTTATTTGACTTTTGGAATATCATATTCCAAGACCTTTGATCCCTTACTGTAGAAACTGTCAGATCCTATGCTATTCTGATTGTATTTTCACAACACTTGAATTGTTTGTTTCTAGCTGCTTTCAATATTTGTTCCTTGACCTGAAAACTAGAATTTGGCTACAACATTCCTAGGAGTTTCTCCTTCTGAGTCCCTTTCAGGAAGTGATTGGTGAATTCTTTCAATATTTATTTTGCCCTCTGATTCTAGAATATCAGAGCAGTTTTCCTGATAATTTCTGATAATTTCATAGAAGATGATGTCTGTTCTTTGATCATGGTTTTCAGGTAGTCCCATAATTTTTAAATTGTCTCTCTTTAAATTGATCTATTTTCCAGGTCAGTTGTTTTTCCAATGAGTTATTTCACATTACCTTCTATTTTTTGCATTCTGTTGGTTTTGTTTTGTAATTTCTTGGTTTCTCATAAAATCATTAGCTTCCATCTGCTCCATTCTAATTTTTAAAGAACTATTTTATTCAGTGGGTTTTTGAGCCTCTTTTTTCCATTTAGCTAATTCTGATTTTTAAAGCATTCTTTTCCTCAGTGACTTTTTGGACTTCTTTTGCCAATCGAATGAATCTATTTTTAAAGGTATTGCTTTCCTCAGCATTTTTGCGATTTCCTCTAGCAAGCTGTTGACTCGCTTTTCATGATTTTCTTGCACCACTCTCATTTCTTTTCCCAATTTTTCATCCACCTCTTTTCCTTGATTTTCAAAATCCTTTTTGAGCTCTTCCATGGCCTGAGACAATTGCATATTAGTTTTAGAGGCCTCTGATGGTAAGCATCATCCAAAAGGATGGAGGCAAATACCTTTTCACCAAGAAAGTAAACTTCTGTCTTATTTTTCCCCTTCTTTGGACATTTTCCCAGTCAGTTACTTGACTGGCCTGTGCACTGGTTTAGGAGCTCCCAAAGGCTTTCTGCCCAGGATCTGCAAGTAGAATTCTCTTTCCAGAGCCTCGACCAGCTCCACTCAGGACTGAGACCAGATCAATGTCTCAGTTCCCCCAGGGTCTTTAGGTGGAGGGCTCCAAAAATGGGAGCAACCAAAACCTTTACTGCCCAAGATCTGTGAGTAGAATTCCCTCCCCACAATTGCTTCACCACACCAGTGCTCCTCCTCACCCCAGGGTCTCCCCTCAGGGTTGAGATTCAGATCAGCTGCTCAATTCTCCCATGGTCTTTAGGCAGTAGGCTCCAAAAATGGACACTACTGCTGCAGTGCCTGCTGCTGGCAGGGTCAGACCGTGTTCCCTTTTCACCCAGGTGAAAGAGCTTTGTCACTGATCTTTGAAGCTATCTTTGGTGTTTGTGGGTTGAGCAATCTGGCAACTGCAGTTGCTGCTGTGAAATCAGCCCCCTGAAGCCTGCTCCATTCTTGTCCCTGCTGTATTGTGTGACCAAGGCTGAGCTATGCTCATCTCCATGCTTGGTGCAATAGACTTTTCCTGTTGGCCTTCCAGGTTATCTTGGGCTGGAAATCTCTTTCACTGTCATTTTGTGGCTTTTTGTGACTCAGTTCTCTCTGTCTCCCTCTCTGCCTCTCTTTCTGTCTCTCTCTGTCTCTCTATCTCTGTCTCTCTTTCCAGATATCTATATCTTTTTCTATCTATCTATCTATCTATCTATCTATCTATCTATCTATCTAATCAGATATGGGGCCTTTTTTCAGAAATACTTGCTGCAAAAAGAAAAAAAAATCTGTTTCTCACCTTTGTGTATTCCTTCTAATCTTATTTCCATTGGCTTTGCTTGTGCAAAAACTTTTTAGTCTCCATAGATCTGATAGGTCGACTATTCCTTGTTCTCCTAATTTTTTTTATGGCTTTACCCTTTATGTCTAAATTATATAACCATTTTGACCTTATCTTGCTATGTGGTATGAGATGCTGATGTATACCTAGTTTCTGCCACAGTATTTTCCAGTTTTCCCGGTAGTTTTTGTCAAATAGTTCCCCTATGTTATATATACTTGGGATACTATTGGATAGCTATGAGTCTTGGGCCACTTTCATTTCTCAATCAAAAAGTTAAGTTGTTTCTACTTTGTTTTGGTAATATAATTTGAACACTATAGATCTGAGGCACTCATTTCTATCTCCAATTAAAAAATGAGGTATCAATGTATTTAAATACCACTTTATTTTGGTTTCATTTGCCATGTAAGTATCAATAATCATATGGCTTAGGTCTTTTGATTGTGTTAAATTGTTGGTCATTGGACAAAAGTCTCACATTGTGTATATCAGAAGTTAAATTAATCATTCAATTAGCAGACTTTTATTAAGTGCCTATTATGTACCAGGAACTATACTAAGTTTAACTGTAAATTTATGGTTATAGGTGGGCTAATACCTATGTGCTTCTCAGCCCCCTTTTCTGACAATATTCAATCATCATAATGGAAACATGAGGTCAGAAAAGTTCCTTTTTGTTTACCATGGCCAAAAATTCAGTCACAGAATTTTATTCAATATAATCATAGATATTGATGATGAAAGAATCTCACACATCCTGTACTTTATTCCTATCATTTTATAGTTGAGGAAACATATATAGAAAAGCTAAGGTCCTTTCCCAATGACTCATAGGTAATGAATGAGAAGACTGGTATTTTAACCAGGACCTTCCACTGAAAAGCCAGTATTTTTTGTCAAAGCACACTTCCCTTTTAATTTAGTGGATAATAACCTACTGGTTAGATTGTTTAGTGAGACTGAAATCCATTTGAGCACCTAGAAGTTTGGATGAATGTTGCTGTATTGCCCGTGTTTCTTGAGGTAAGATTTGATATATATATCCGATTTTCTTGTCCAGTTCAATAACTTGCAAGATAGGAACTGAGAAAATGTATGAGACCTTGATATCCTGTGTTCACCAGTATAACAAAGCATTGGTATTCTATTAAGGGTGAAATCTGTTATCATGGCCTTCAGAGATATCCCTTTTAGAATTTATGATGTAGAGCTAATTTTGAGACTGCATTCCATTTCCAGTAACATATTTAAGAACCCAGACATATGTCTTCATGGGATAGGTAGTGTAGGAATTGGGATTTTGGAGAAGAATAGCAATTTAACTGAGATAAGGATAGGATGAGATGGGAGAACAGGGTAAGGCTATTCTAGATGTAAGAGATAGGAAAGTTCAAGGTTTTTTTCTGTAGTTTGTGTAATAAACACTATAAATATTTTTTAAATTTAATTTTAATTTTATTTTTTGCTCACTTACATGTACACAAATTTCTTAACATGAATTTAAAAATGAATTACTCATTTTTCCTTTCTCCCAGAAACTCTCCTTGAAAAGGTGAACAATTTGATACAGACAATACATGTCAGTCATGCAAAATATTTCCATATTAGCCAGATCACAAAAGAAAATGCAAAGCAACAAAATGAGCAATGTTCCCTATCAAGAAAGAAAATAATAAGGAAAGTTTTAAAATGTACACATTCAATCTGCATTCTATCAGCTCTTTCTCTGTAAGTAGATCACATTTTTAATCATATACCCAGAGTTTTCTTCAGCCATTAAATTGCCGAGAAGAGCTAGTTCATGAATGATACTTTATAGCACAATATTACTGTTACTGTGTACAATGATTTTCTGGTTCCGCATCAGTTCATGGATGTGTCCCCAGCCTTTTTTCTGAAAGCGTCCTGCCTGTCATTTCCTAGGGCACAAGAGTATTCCATCACAATCATGTACCTACCACCACTCATTCAGCCATTCCTCAATTGGCGGTCATCACCTTAATTTCTAGTTCTTTGTCACTACAAGAAGAGCTACTATTAGTAGTTTCACAATATAGGTCCTTTTCCTTTATTATCTTTTTGGAAAACAGACTTAGCAGTTGTCTTGCTTGGTGAAAGGGTATGAATGATTTTATAATCCTTTAGGGAGAGTTCCAAATTGCTCTACAGAATGATTAGATCAATTTACAAGTTGACCAACAGGGCACTAATGTACCAATTTTCCCACATCTTCTCCAGCATTTATCATTTTTCTTTTCTGTCATGTTATCCAATATGACAGATGTGAGGTGATACCTCAGAACTGTTTTAATTTGAATTTCCCTAATCAATAGTGCTTTAGAGTATATGACTATTGATAGCTTTGAGCTCTTCATTTAGAAACTGACCATTTATCAATTAGGGAATGACTCATTTTCATACAAATTTAATCCAGTTCTTTATATATTTGATAGATAAGGCCTTTTTCAGAGAAACTTGATGTAAATTTTGATGTAAATGTCTAGGCTTTTTTTTTTAATCATGGCTCTCAGGTAGTCTCATAATTTTAAATTGTCTCTCCTGTATCTATTTTCATGTGAGTAGTTTTTCCAATGAGAAATTTCACATTGCTATGTTTTTATTCCTTTGGTTTTATTTTATAATTTCTTGATTTATTTCATGAAGTCATTAGCTTCCATCTCCTTCATTCTATTCTTTAAAGAATTATTTTCTTCAGTGAGCTTTTGGACCACCTTTTCCATCTGGCCAATTCTGCTTTTTAAGGCCTTCTCCTCTTTGGCTTTTTGAATCACTTTTGCCATTTGGGTTAGTCTACCTTTTAAGGTGTTATTTTCATCAACATTTTTGTATCTCCTTTACCAGCAGTTGACTCACTTTTCATGATTTTCTTGCATCACTCTCTTGTCTTCTTCCCAATTTTCCTCTATTTTTCTTACTTGATTCTCAAAATCCTTTTTGAGCCCTTCTTTATTTAAATGAAAATGACAAGGGATGTATACATTTCATTGTTTTTTCCCCATAAAACAAGTCCTTAGTTTTATTTACTATTTCAATGATTTTCTCAGTTTCAATTTTAGTAATACTTCTTTTGTTTTCAGGATTTCCAATTTTCTCTTCAGGTGGGGATATTTAATTTATCCTTTTTCTAGTTATTTTAGGTGTATTCCCAATTCATTGATTTCCTTTTTGTTTCTTTTTATGTAAATGTACAGAGAAATAAAATGTCCACTATATACTGTTTTGGATTCATCCCATAATTTTGTATGTTGTCTCATTGTTATCATTCTATTTATTGAAATTTTGTATTGTTGCCAAGAATTGTTCTTTTATATGCTCATTCTTTAGGATTTGATGATTTAGTTTCTAATTAATTTTTAGTCTGTATTTTCATGACCTTTTATTGAATATAACTTTATTGCATTATGATCTGAAAAATTCATTTACTATTTTTTATTTTCTGCATCTTGTTGGGAGGTTTTTTAACATCCTAAACAAGGTCATTTTTGTGAACATGCCATGCTCATCTGAGAAAAAAAATATTTCTATTTCCATTCAATTTACTCTAGTAATTTTTTATATCTTTTCCCTGCAATCTTTGCTCTGGGTTCCTCCTTAGGGTATTTTTGAAGAATGAAAACTAATGCACTTTGACTGGAGCACTGAAAATGTGAAAAGTAGGACTATGGTATAAAATTGAAAAGTAGGTTGACACCAGATTGTGAATTACCAAGAAAACAAACATAGGTTTTAAAATGTGCTAGTTGAGTAAAAGAGGGCTATGAAAGGTTCTTGGGTTGAGTATATTACTTGAATAATTACTTGAATAAGTTAATATATTTCTGAAAAATCATAAATTTACTGTATATTTCTTTAGGCCACACTAACAAGATATAAATGAAAACTACTGTTCCTTGATTTGGATATGTAAATATATTCCACACCAGTACAAATGAGAAAGACACCTTATGTACTTGCCTAAACAACAACCTCATTCTTAAAGAATGATGATAAATGATCTTCCATTTGTATGTAAGCAGGAAATCACTTGCCCAACAAGCCATTCAATCTAATGTTGTTAATTATGTAATATATCTCATGATCTAGTAAATTTAGTTTTCCTTGTAGGAATCAACATGATTTATTATTATACTGACAAATAATTATTAAGAAATGCATCACTTATATTTCATCCATAACTATAAACCTAAATTGGCTATTATAATGTATACACACACACACACATACACACACACATTTTCAAACTGTCAATTATTGCAGGACATTCAGATTGTGCTTTTGTAATTCTGTTTACAAAAATAAGAAATATGTGATGTAAAAAAAAACAGAATTTGGAAGGGAAATTAATTTTATATTTATTTGGAGAAGAAAACATTAGAAAATTTTGTGGTTTATAAGAAGGAAACTGAATTACTTCAGGAATGAAAGTTAATTAGCAAAGTCAATAAAATTTAGCATGTTACCTAATAAAAAACTTCCTTTTCCCAACATTTTCTATTCTCTTATACTATTTTTTTTGCATAACTAAAATAAAACCTACATGAGGGAGATGATAGTTTCTTATAAATGAAACAGTGAATGGATAGATGGATGAATATTGCTTATAACGCTTAGAGGACAGATGAGGATAATTGTTTTGTAAATATGACAGTATAAAAACTATGCCTTTATCAAATTTAGGATTTTACTTTTAGTTACTATAGAGAAGGATAGATTGGAAACAAATCTCAAGATGAAGAAGGGAAAAGTGAATAGAATTATGAATGTTATTCTCAGTTTTGAATTGCAAAAAGTCTATAGATTAAAGTAGGCGGGGGATTTGGGAGAACTAGAAAATTTGAAGGAGAAAAACTGAAGAAAAAGGAAAAAGGTTTGAACCAGGGGTGAAAAAGGCACACCAGAGAACTCAAAATGAAGGTGGATTCAGGGAGGAGGACTTGATCAAGGAGCAAAATGAAGAGAAATAAAAGGAGGGAGACAGAAAAAAAGAGAGAATTATCTGAGGAAAGGAAAGTCTAGAGATAAAGACAAGACAAATCTGAGAAGGAGAATTAAAAGGGCCATAAGACAAGTAGGGCAAGGAAAACTAAAAGGTGCAGAAAAGCTTGATGATGGGAAAATGGTAAATAAATGGAGGTAAGATAAAAATAAGTTGAGTCATTGTTTTCAAGGTGGTAACCAGATGAGAAGCAGCTATGGGGAGCAATAAGTGCACAGTTGGAAACACCTGCTTGCAATTTACCATAAAAGTTCTCTGGGAGAGCTATTAATATAAATGACAAAATGCATGCAGCTGGATCTCTCTACTAGAAACAAAAGGAAAAAGGGGTCTAGGAATACTTCTATTCTCTACAGGCTATGAAAAACATGACCTGTTCCTTTAAAAACAAACGGAGGAAGAATTTAATGACAGAAAAAAAGAAAAAAATGGTCTAAAGAAAAGAAGAGAATCCTTTTTTCCCCTTTGTTTCTGTTTCAAAAAGTAGAAAATTGAATCACAGAGGAGGAAGAGAAGCAACCACTAAACTTTTCAACTAAAAAGGTAAGCAACTTTCCAGGGAGGAGGGAACTAGAATCTTTGTGATGGCATCAGCTGTTTTTCCTCAGTGTTTTCCATGAAATGATGCTGGAGATTGACATGAGTGGCCCTTTGGTCATCTAGTGATGGTGATTATATTGTAAAGTTGAGAGGAAGGAGGGATAAGGAGTAGCATGTGAGTATTCTCTGAACAGGAATTCTGGTAGAGTTGTTTGTTGAACTGAAATAGAGGCCGTTGTCTTTTTGATTCAATTCAATAAACATTTGTTAAGCACCTACTATATACCAAGCACTGTGCCAAGCTCTAGGGAAGGAAATAAGAAAAAAATGAAGAAAGTCTCTCCCCAATGAGTTTACAGTCTAAAAGGGAGAAGGCAATGTACAAAGGGAAGAAAGGGGAAACAAAACTGATGGTCATGCCACCATGGAGAACTTCTTGTTCCGTGGAGTTAGAACCAGAGTTGCAGATGGAAAACAGAGTGAAATGGAAGTTCAGTTCCGACCTTCTGTAAAACAAGGATTTGGGAGGAATTGTGTTCCATCCTACAGCGTTTTTATCAGAATAGACAGGAAGTTGAGGGAAGGAGAAGTAGAGTATCCAAGACTGAATTAGCAGCATGATGATGGGACAGGGAGTGATCAGTTTATTCTGCAAGGGGCATATTGTTCCTTGAAATTGGAAGCAAAAAGAGAATCAGATGGAAAATAGAATATCTTCCCAGTGCGCGTGTTCAAGACCTGGAAGAGAGTATGTCAAACTTTGGCAAATAAGATGATTACTGCTAATGCTGACTTGTTTTTCAGATGTTTTTCATGTCTGCCTCTTCATGACTCCATCTGGGGTTTTCTTAGCAAAGATACAAAGTGGTTTTCTATTTTCTTCTCCAGTTTATTTTATGGATGAGGAAACTGAGGGAAACAGGATTAAATGCCTTGCCCAGGGTTACACAGCTAGTAAGTTTCTGAAGCAAAATTTGAACTCAGGGTCACATGTCTTCCTGACTTCTGTCCAGCGGTCTATCCACTATGCAACATAGCTGCCTGTTACTAATGGTAATACATATAAACCAACTTTTCCCACCTAGCAGGGGTTCTTTGAGCTTCTTCATCCTACCCCAATGGATATAAACATTCTGCAAGATAATTTTAACCCTGAAACCATCTCATTATCAACATCCTCTAACCCACCACCCTTCCCCACTTTATGATTGGAAAGGGAAGAGAACTCTTTTCCTAGAATTTCCATTTAAGTTGGGAACACAAGTCAATCATTTCTTCATTTTCCACATAGATGCTCTATGCTGGAATTCTCTTTATTTACCCCTTCAATTAATTTATTTTTCCTTGTCTTATTGCTGCAGTTGACATTTCTAATATAATATTAAATAATGATTGTGGTAATGGACATCTTTGCTTCAACTTTAACCTTACTGGAGGAGGTTTCTGGTTTATTCCTATTACATATATTGCTTGCCCTTAGTTTTAAATGAATACTACTTATTCAAAGATAGGCTCCATTTATTCTTATACAAATTTCTGATATTTTTAATAGGAATGACTGTTACATTTTGTCAAAAAAAATTTCTGCATCTACTGAGATAACCACATGATCCCCTCCCCCTTGTTTCTGTTAGGTATATGTCTAATTTAGTTGATTTAAAAAATATTAAGCTGGTCCAAATAATTTTAATGGTATACATTCAACCTGGTCATTATATATAATCATTGCAACATATTGCTACAATTTTGTTTTACTAGTATGATTTTACTTTGAAAAATTGAATGAACATTTATCAGAGAAATTGATCTACAGGTTCCTTTCTTGATGTTTGTTCTCTTTCTTGTTTAAGTATCAATGTCAAATTCGTGTCATAAAAATAATTTCTAGGACTCTCTTTCCTTATTTTTTCCCCAAGTAATATATGTAGTATTGAAATAAATTATTCTTCAAGATTCTGATAAAACTCACTCATAAATCTGTGTTGCTGGTGATTTTTTCCCCTTAGGGAACTCACTTATAACTTGTTCATTTCTTTCTCTAAAATTGGGTTATTTAAATGTCCTAGTTGCTCTTCTATTAATCTGCACAATTTATGTCTGTGTAAACATTCATCCATTTAACTTGGATTGCTGGATTTACTGGGACATAATTGGCCAAGATGGCTCTTAATTATTGTTATATTTTCATCTTCAGTGGTGATACATTTATTCTTTTTAATTTTGGTATCAGTAATTTGTTTTTTTCATAAAAAATAGATTAATTAATTAATTGATGTTTTATCTACATTATTTTTAATATAAAACTAGCTCATAGTTTTATTAGTTAGTTCATTTTTAAAATTTTATTAATTTCTGCTTTGATTTTTCAGGACTTCTAATTTTTCTGTTAAAATGGGATTTTTAATTTGTTCATTTTCAAGATTTTTTAAAATAGATGTGTAATTTCCTTTTTCTCTCTTTTATTAATGTTTATTTATTTTTTTCTAAATGCTTCTTTGCATCCCACAAATTTTAGCATTTTTCCTCATTGTCATTTTTAAATGGAATTATGATTTCTATGATTTGTTCTTTAATATACTCGTTCTTAGGGATTAGATAATTTCATTTCCAATTAATTTTTATCTACGCTTCCATGGACATTTTTGGGATATCATTTTGTTGCATTGTGGTCTAAGAAAGGAGCATTTACTATTTCTGCTTTTCCGCATTTAGTTGGAAAGGTTTTATGCACCACTACATGGTTAATTTCTGTGTGCATAATGGTAATATGCACAGTTCAGAAAAAGATTACATTCTTCTATTACCATTAAATTATCTCCATAGGTTTAATTTATATCTAGGTTTTCTAAAATTCTATTCAATTCTTTAACATCCTTCTCATTTATTGCATGATTAGATTTATCTAACTCTAATTGGAGAAGGTTGAGGTCACCCAGTACAATAGTTTTATTTCCTCCTATAATTGATATAACTTTTCTTTTAAGAAATTGAATACTATTCCATTATGTGCATACATGTTTAGTATTGCTGTTGCTTCATTATCATTCCTTGTAGCTAGACAGGTAATTTCTCTGCTTATCTTTTAAAATTAGGCTTATTTTTTGCTTTTGCTTTGTCTGAGATCATATTGCTACCCTGGTCTTTTTAGTTCAGCTACAGTATTCTGCTCCAGGCCCTTATTTTAACTCTCTGTGTGACTTTCTTTGTTTCAAGTGTTTTGCTTGTAAATAGAATGTTGTTGGATTCTGGTTTCTAATCCATTCTTCTTTATAGGTGAATATATCGCATTCATATTTACAGTTCTGACTACTGACTGTGCATTTCCCTCCATCTATTTTCTTCTGTTTATATTTCTCCCTTTCCCTCTTCCATCCCTGAATCTGTTTTGCTTCTGACCACTGCCCTCCTTTGTCTACCATACTCTTTTATCAACCCCACCTTTCTCTTAACTCCTTTCCATCCTGCTTCCCTATTGGATTTCTATAACCAATTGAATGTATGTGCATGTATTCCCTCCTTGAATCAATTTAGATGAAAATTAGTTCAAGCATTGTCCCTTACATTTTTCCCTCCACAGTAATAGTTCTTCCTTGTGTACTTCTTTTATGCAAAATACCTTCCCCCATTTCCCTCCTTTTCCCCTTCTTCCAGCGCAAAACAGTTTCTTGACCATCCATGTTCTTTTTGTAAAGAAAAATTCCACCATACTCTACTGAGTCCTTTCTCCTCTATATTCCCATATAACAATATAAATACTTTAACTTTATTCAGTCCCCCATGGTTTCCCTTTCATATTTACCTTTTTTATGTTTCTCTTGAGTCTTGTATTATAAAATGAATATTTCTATTTAGCCCCCGGTTTTTTTCTTCAAGAATACTTGAAAGTTCTCTATTCAATTAATTACCTATTTTCCCTTGAAAGATTATATTAATTTTTTCCTTGATATGTTATTCTTGGTTGTAATCGTAGCTCTTTTGCCTCCCAGAATATCATATTCCAAGTAGTACTTTATCTTGGTAGCTGCTAAACCATGTGATCCTGACTATGGTTCCATGTTATTTGAACGATTTCTTTCTTGCTTCTTTGAAGTATTTTCCCTTTGATCTGGGGAGCTCTGGAAGTTGGCTATAATATTCTTGAGGGAGGTATTTTTTATATCTTTCAAGCATTAATCAGTTCATTCTTTCAATTTCTATTTTGCCCTCTGGTTAGAGGATACCAGGGTAGTTTTCCTTGACAAATTTCTTGAAGTTTGATGTTTAGGCTCTTTATTTGACCATAACTTTCTGGTAGTTTAATAATTATTAAATTATCTTTCCTAGACCTAATTTCAAAATCTGATGCATTATTTCACTACTATTATTTTACTGATTAGTTATTTCATATTTTTTATTTTATTTCATTTTTTGACTTTATCTTATTGTTTCTTGATCTCTTTTGGAATCATTTTCTTCTGCTTTCCCAAATCTGATTTTAAGAAATAATTTTCTTCAATGAGGTTTTGGAGTTACTATTCCATTTGGTCAATTCTACTTTTTAAAGAGTTACTATCATATCATATATTTCTTCCCTAGCTCTCATGACTTTACTCAGTTTTTCCTCTGCTGCTCTTATTTTATTTTGAAATTTTTTAGCTCTTACAGGAATTATTGCTGGCTTGTTTCTAATTTATTTTTTACTTTGAGGCTCTGCTTGTAGTGTTCTTTTCTTCTGAGTTTTGTCTTGACCTTCTCTCTCGCCATAAAAGTTTTTAGTGGTTAAGTTATTTGTTTTTTGTTTTGTTTTGTTTTTTTTGGTCCATTTTCCCAGATGTTTTCTTGACTTTGAATTTTATGTTACAGTTTGACTCTGTTATGGGTGTGGTGAGAGGTTAGGGGCACGTCTCATGTTTCAGACTTTTTTGCACTTAGCTTTTAGAACTAGTTCTGATGATGGGAGAGTTTTAAGTGTTTTCTAGGGTTGTGTGATATGGAGAGAGATCTGATCACTGCTTTCCTGGTCTGAAATCTGGTTGAATTCCAGGAAGGTTCCTATTACCTTCAGATTTTAAATACTGCTTTTCATTGCCCCTGCCCTCTGGGAGTATAAATGATATTTCTCCTCAGGGACCCAACAAATTAAGAACCCCAAATCCTCCTGTCTACCCTTTAAATATGACCTAAATATGAGCATAAGGAAGGGAATTACCAAACAGCATTCACTAGTAGAACAGGGCACCACTGTAATCTTTCTGATGAGTTTCCAGGTCCCCTTATTATATTTGGCTTGAGAACTCCTAAAATTGCTTCTTGTAATGTTGCCACCATCAAGTCCCACCAGGGGTAGTACATTGGCATCAGCTCTGGGCCAATTCTCATTTCCATATCACAGATTGCTCTTTCAAATATTATATGTTGCCTTGCATTGGAAAAGAAAATATTATCCTAAACTTTTGTTGACTGTGCTACTCCAGGATTCAATTTGAGACATCATCTTAAAATTGCTTCAAAGGAATGTTAGGAAAACTCATCTGAGTGTTTCTTCTACTTCATCATTTTAACTCTACCCCCAGAAGCATGGAATTCTCCACCGTGTTTCCTCACCCTCAATACTCCTGCTTTATAAAATTCTTTTTTGTATGTTGTCATCACATATTAGATTGTATGCTCCTAGAAGTTAAGGATGCTCTTTTGCCCTTTTGTTTAATCCTCAGAGCCTACCACAGTTCCTGGAATGTAGTGGATGCATACTAAATGTCTGCTGACTGCATAACTGAAACACAATACTGTAGAAGAAATCTACACAGTTTGCTTGAAAGCATGAAACCTTGAGCAAGAGACTGGAGATCTTCTGGGTATATGTGATGTTTTGCTCATTGCTGCCAGTAAAGGAAAATAGTATCAGAGGATTTTTTTTAAATTTTGAAATGTCAACAGCTGATTAACAAAATGATCCCTTGGAATAGAGTTTATATTTGAGGTCTGCAGGACAAAAAATTACTGCAAAGATTGTATTTGTCCAAACTGTTAAAAATATTCAAAATGGATTTAAATTGAAAATAAAAGGGAAGAATAAAATGATGAATATTTGCTAAACTAGATAAAATTTCTAATTTTCTTCTTTGATCTTCTGTAGCCTTTGCTACTGTTGATCACTCTCCCCTCCTTGATCATCTCTTCTTTCTAAGTTTTCAGGATATCACTTTCTCCTGGTTCTTCTACTTATCTGAGCACTCCTTTGTTTCTTTTGCTGAATCCTCTGTGAGATTATGCCCTATAGCTGTAAGCATCTCACTTTTGACTTAGGCCCTCCTCCCTTCTCCCTCTATTATACTTCACTTGGTGATTTCATCGCCTCCATAATTATCATCTCCATGGCAATGATTCTCAAATCTACCTGTCTTGACTCAGCCTCTCTAAACCTCTCATCTTGCATCATCAACTGCTTTATAGTAATCTCAAATTGAATGGTCATTAGACATCTTAAACATGTCTAAAATGAAACTCATAATCTTTGCTCATAAATTCTTTTTCTCACTTTGACCTTCCCTATTCCTACAGAGGGAAGTTCATCCTTTCAGTCCTTTCATTTTTCAACCTAGGAATTTTCTTCAACTTGCAACTATGTCTTTCCCTCTCCCATATCTAAGCTGTGGTCAAGGACTTTCCATTTCAATATTTTTCAAATGTGTTCTTTCTCTCCTCTAACATTGATATTACCCTGATTCAACTCCTTTTCAATTCTTGCCTATACTATCACAATAACATGCTGCAAGGTCTGCCTACTCCACCCCAATCAATCCTACATTCAGTCACCAGAGTGATTTTTTTAAAGGATAAATCTCAAATTCTATCTTGTAGGAATAATTGAGAATCTGTGAGAAGAGTCCCATGATTGCAATGTACAGTTACAAGGATAGACTTAATTCATGAGAAATACAGTAGTGGTAGCATTATTATCCAATATCCAGATGGCATGTGGGCAAGAGTTAGCATAAAGAGTATCATGATAAATCAAGATGTCTAAATGAATTTAATGGAGTAGAAAACTGTTGAATTGAATATAGAATTCCAAATGGGAAAAAATGAATATTTTTATGCTTGGATTGAAAAAAATCTTTAATTATACCATGGTTTAAACAGTCCTTTCCTCCTATTTTTGTCAAAATAGAATTGTCTTTTCATTTACCCACATTTGAAATTGTGTAGATGCTGGGGATACAAAGGAAGGCAAAAGAGTATTTCTACCCCTTTAACAATTTACAATATAATTGGGAAGAAAATACGAAAAAGAACATGGGTATGTACAAACACATTTTATGCAGAATAGATTGGAGATAATGAACAGAGAGAAGGCACTAGAATTAAAGGGGACTGGATAAGGGTTCCTATAGTAGGAAAGACTTTACATGTTATTTGAAGTGATTTTGGGGAGTCCAGAGTTAGAGATGAAAATTAGGGCAATGTAAGCATGGTGAAAAACCAGTGAAAATGTCCAAAATTGGGAGATGCAGTGTCTTGTTTGAGGGGTAGCAAGGAAGAATGTGTAATTAAATCACAGAGTATGAGGGAGGTATGAGAAGTCTGGAAAGGTTGGGGGCAAAAGAAATTATGAAGGCCTTTGAACAAAACAGAGACAATTTTATTTTGGATCCTGGAGGTAATAAGAAGCCACTGGATTTTATTAAAGATGACATGATCAGACATGTACTTTAAGAAGATCACTCTGACTGCTGAGTGAAGGATTGACTAGGAAGAGATTGAGTCAGGGAAACTAATGACCAGACTATTGTTCTGTGAGAGACATTACCAAAGTAAAATCAAAAGATTTTGGAAACAGACTGGATATCATTGTGAAAATGAATAAGGAAAGATAGATGACACCTAAATTTCAAGCCTGAATGACTGGGTAGACAATGGTACTCTTACAATATTAGAAGAATTGGGGGATTTTGGAAGAAAAATAGTAAGTTCAGTTTTGGCCTTGTTGAGTAGAATCAATTTGGAATTTGGAAACTTGGGTTTAAATTCTGTCTCAGACCTAAAGTTAAATTAATTAATAGCTATATGATTATGGATCTATTGTTTAATTTTTTTTACCTTCGGTTGTTATTAAGGGGTATTGTGAATATGACACATTCTAAATCTTCTAAACCTTAAGATATTACAAAAATGTGTTATTTTTAATAAAATTGAGGTACTCTTTACCATTTTTATTTCACAGGAATATTTGAGAAAATAACTTTACATTATTCTTTTACGTTTATTATGAAAAGAAAAAAGTCTTGCATCTCAAAGTTACGCAAGAATCAAGAAACTCTCTAGAATCTGGAATCTTAGGAAAACCAAACATATTTCTTATCATAGATGATGAAATATTTCAGTTTTACTCTGTTGTTTAATCAGTGCCATTTTGCATTTCTTTGTGTAGCTAACAAGTGCTAATGATTGCTCTAGTACTATTGAAATACACAATTCTGATATGTGTATAAGTTTTGAATTAATACTGGATTTATCAGACACATACAGATGTTTCTAATCATTTCATTGACACAAAATAATCAAGAAATTTTTATCTAATTTCCCCTTGCTTTTCATAAAATTCTTAGTTAACAGGATGGCACTTCACATAATAAACTTCCCAGAGGCATCAGCCACTGATAAAATCAGCATGATTACTTCTCTCGTTTATGATTTTTTATTAATGGCCCTAAGGTAATGAGTTTAGACTAAAAATTATTGGGATCCATAATGCCCAGATGACCCCAAAAGGTGATCATACTGATGACTTTCATATCAATTAATGAAAGGAAAATAATCAGTATGTTGCAACCGTTTTTCTCTTGCTTTAGTTCAACTCTATCAAGGCATTATTGAGCTTTTGAATCGTGTGGTGTGGTAAAGTGGAATGAGCCTTGAGTAATAGCTGGGTATCCCAATCCTAACTCCTCAATTAACCAACTGAGTATGTGACTGGGCAGGACAGTTATCTTCTTTAGACTTTAGTTTCTCTATCTGTAACACAGAGATGCTCATCTCTATTCTACCTACGGCACAGAGACATATTGAGGGACTGGTTAAGCAATGTATGTACAAATACTTTGAAAAGTTTAAAGGCTTATAAAAGTCAAAATTCTATCAATCAAAAAAAGACAAGGGTGTTTACTTAAATCATAATTGGAGTCCTTAGCAAATGATTTCCATCTCCTGAAAATTTAAACCAGAGAATTTTATAACTAGGTTAGTACATTTATTCTTTGTCAACTATTACTGGATTATGATGTCACACATAGAACTTTAACAGTAGTCTTAATGAATTCTAAACTATTCAACTGGCAGGTAGGTAGGATTCTCAAGCACTATGACTTTCCTTTCCCTATCCTCTCCCTATACAGACAGACAGTCTGGAAAGGGGAACAGTATAAACATTTATATAGTGTCTATGATGTTACAGGCATTGTGCCTAGCACTTTTTTTGAATATTATGTCATCTGATGTTTACAAAAACCCTGTGAGGTAGGTAATAATATTATTGCCATTTTATAGTTGAGGAAACTGAGATAATCAGTGGTTGTGATTTGCCTGGAGTAACATAGTTAATAAGGACAAGTTTGCCTAGAGAAAGTTCAGGGAATTAATGTTTTGTGCCTTGATGAGTTATAAAAAGGAATTAATGGGTCCCTTTTCTAGATCCAAGATCCAGCTTTATATCTCACTCTAGAAAAATTTGAGTATGAAATTGATGTCTTTCTTTCTTAGTACTCTAAAATTTTCCCATCAGTAGGGAATTTGTATAATCATATACATAGTTCAATAATGCATTTAATTGAGAATTTTATCACATGTGTATGAGATACAAAGTGAACATTTAAATATAAAAGGGTCAAAACATAAAAAGTATAAACTTTCCTAGTCTCTGGGGTGATTTTACAAGTTCAAAACATTTTGGAACCATGTAATAAATTGACTGTCTACAGCTTGCCCCCTTCTGAGGCAAGGATCCTTCTCCTCTACCACTAGCTCCAAAATCAAGGGCAGAAATGAAGAATCATCAACTTTGGTTCACATGCCAGATAGTTGTGAGTAAAATGCAGGGTATATATCCATATGCTATGTTCATAATTCACCCACACCAATTTGAAGGTAGAATTCATCACTCACAAATCGTGGAGGCAGCTGTACTACCTTCAGTTTCAAAAAATGGAGTCTTTAGTTAATGAGTTTAAATAATCCCCTTTGTCAACCCCAAATTCAGGAAAAAGTTTCCAAGGCAAGTTCAAGAAGTGTACTAGGAACCCAAGGAAAAACATCAAAGAAACACCTTGCTGGATTGAGATTCCACAGTGCACTCCAACTCCTAGATGAAGTACTCCACACCCACAGTCATTAGACTGAAGTCTCTCTGATGTGGCTCTGTGTCAGGATGGTGGACTATAAAATCCAATCCTGTTTATAACCTGAAAATATATTTTACTTTTGTTCTGCTTAATGTTTACATAAAAGGTTGGAAAATGTATTTTCTGCCTTGCTCCTAGCAGACAGCAACTGGATTTTAAAAATTTCCCCACCTTGAGAAACTTGTTCAGGTGTGAGGCATGACTCAGAGCTTGAATTAGGGGAAAACAATCCAGATGAAGTCCTCACTAGCTGTATATGAGGGAATCATTCCAGTGCTGCAAAATGTAACCTTTAGCACATACTCTAGAGCCTTTTGTGTGCAAAACCTATATACATAATCTATAGATGTCATTCTAAGAATAAATTCAACATTGCGAATGTTTCAATGCAGAGAAACTTCTCAAAGATAGTTCACTTCTATCTCATTCTGTATGTGAGTGGTTACTGCTGAGCATATATCTTAATCAAAAATACTGTGCCATGTGAGTGAGTTGATATTATTAAGAGCAATTTGACTTTGCATTTAAGGAGATTTGGTCACAAAAATTTCAGTGTAATCTCTTCCCAAAATTATTTCTTTAAAACTCGAATGAGACAAAGTTTTAATTCATATTGTAGCTTGCAGCTTCAATTTTACATTTGCCAAGGCTAATATGTATGTACATATTTGAAAATTCCTTATCGCTAGACAAAAATTTGTTTTAAATTAGATTTTGCTCTCTGTCTGATAACTGTAATTAACAAGAGATATTTCTCTGTGCTGTTGAAGAATATAGATATACTATTCCTAAATTTTGGAGCATTGGGTCTGATTACTAAAAAGCCTGGGATAGGAATTGCTTTCCTTCATTAATTCATAGGGAAAACTTTTGTATTTTTAAACCAAAAGGAGTATTATCACTCCACTTAAATGTCACATTGTTCTGCAAACCTGATGATACCTAAACTAAATATTGAAAGTTTTTTGGAAACTGCTAAAATCTATGTTAAATACTGTGCAGAATATTGGAACATTACAATTGTTTATAATGGGTAGTTGAACTATTTTTGTACTTGATTTGATGTATGATTTTTTGTATACAGTTTAAATCATGTATGTTATGACATTGTTTGAAATTCAGTTTTTGTAACTTGGGGACAAGACTGCAAACTTGTTTTTTATACCTTTTGGTTATTCTAAGCCCTATGCCATCAATGACCATATCAATTGGCTATGACTTTGTATAGAGAATTTACATAGAATAAGTTTCAGTTGTATTGATTGTACAACAGACACAATATATATGCTTTTCATCTAGCTAGCAGTATAAATAAAACTCTGAAAATCTCAATATACAGAACTGGAGTCTAGGTTTGCTTTAAAAAAATTTTTTTGCACTCGAGTCCATAAGCTCAATGGCAAATCATTTTATCTACTAAAGGACAAGAAAAAAATAGAGTAGTAAGCAAGCAACCATGGTTATTAATACTTTATACAGGACTTCTTCGCTGTTCATTATGTCTAATGTGTAGAAGTTCAAGATCTTCTGTGAACTTTTCGCAGCAGCAGAAATAGACTTGGTTATCTACAAGATAAGTAATGTGAAATAAAATAAAATATCACACATGCACAGATAAAGGAAGTGTAGTGGGAGGTGTCTGCCCCTAAACTAGGAAGAATATTCAGGCTTCTGATTCCACTGACAATAACTTGATAATAATACAGTCATTCTAACAGCAAAAGTTCCATGATTCTATTGGAAAGAAGGCAATCAAAATCTAATTTGGAGAAAGGAGAAATCCTTCTAAACTATGTTCTCTATTCCTCCTAATGGAGTATTTCAGAACTCTCAATCATAGCTTCTTTTTCCTTTCCATGTCAGCCACAGATTCTGTTAACAATGCTATAGGAGGGATTTTTTCTTTTATTTTTTTTTTAAAAAAAATTCAAATTAATTAATTAATTAATTAATTTTAAGTTTTCAACATTCATTTCCACATATTTTTGAGTTCTAAATTTTCTCTCCATCTCTCCCTTCCTCCCCCAAATGCTGTGCATTCTGATTACCTCTGCCACCAATGTGCCCTCCCGTCTAACACCCCTTATTTCCCTTATCCCCATCTTCTCTCTTGTCCCATAGGACAACATAAATTTCTATACCCCTTTACCTGTACTTCTTATTTTCCAGTTGTACACAAAAACGGTTCTCAACATTTGCTCCTAAAGCTTTGAGTTCCAATTTCTCCTCTTTCCTCCCTCCCCACCCATCCCCACTGTGAAGACAAGCAATTCAATACAGGTTATATATGTGTAGTCTTGGTAATGACTTCCATAATAGCATGTTGTATAAGACTAACTATATTTTCCTCCTTCCTATACTGCCCCCCATTTCTTCTATTCTCTCTTTTGACCTTGTCCCTACCCAAGAATGTTTACTTCTAATTGCTCCCTCCTCCCATTTGTCCCCCCTTCCATCATCCCTCCACATTGCTTATCTCCTTCTCCCTACTTTCCTGTAGTGCAAGATAGATTTTCATGCCTAATTGAGTGGGCATGTTATTCCTTCCTTGAGTCAAAGGTGATGAGAGTAAGCCCCACTTTTTCCCTCTCACCTCCCCCCTTTTCCCCTCCATTGGAAAAGCTTTTTCTTGCCTCTTCTATGAGAGATAAATTACCCCATTCCATTTCTCCCTTTTACCTCCCAATATATTCCTCTCTCACCCCTTAATTTTATTTTTTTGGATATGATCCCCTCCTATTCAACTCACTCTGTGTTCTGTCTCTCCCTCTCTCCCTCCCTCCCTCCCTCCCTCTCTCTCTCTCTCTCTCTCTATATATATATATATATATATATATGTGTGTGTGTGTGTGTGTGTGTGTGTGTGTGTGTGTGTGTGTGTAAACCCTCTAACTAACCAAATAATGAGAAAAGTTTCAAGGCTTGCAAATATTATTTTTCCATTTAGGAATGTAAATAGTTCAAATTTAGTAAGTCCTTTGTGATTTCTCTTTCCTGTTTATCTTTTCATGCTTCTCTTGATTCTTGTGTTTGAAATTCAAATTTTCTATTCAACGCTGGTCTTTTTACTCAGAATGCTTGAAAGTCCTCTATTTCATTGAATGACCATTTTTCCCCTGAAGTATTATACTCAGTTTTCCTGGGTAGGTGATTCTTGGTTTTAATCCTAGTTCCTTTGACTTCTGGAACATCATATTCCAAGCTCTTTGATCCCTTAATATAAAAGTTGCTAGATCTTGTGTTATCCTGATTGTATTTCCACACTACTTAAATTGTTTCTTTCAAGCTGCTTGCAATATATTTTCCTTGACCTAGGAATACTGAAATTTGGCCACAATGTTCCTAGGAGTTTTTCTTTTAGGATGTCTTTCAGAAGGTGATGGGTGGATTCTTTCAATATTTATTTTGCCCTCTGATTCTAGAATATCAGGGCAGTTTTCCTTGATAATTTCATGAAAGATGATGTCTAGGCTCTTTTTTTGATCAAGCCTTTCAGGTGGTCCCATAATTTTTAAATTGTCTCTCCTGGATCTATTTAACAGGTCAGTTGTTTTTCTAAAGAGATATTTCACATTCTCTTCCATTTTTTCATTCTGTTGGTTTTGTTTTATAATTTTTTGGTTTTTCATAAAGTCATTTTCTTCCATCTCTTCCATTCTAATTTTTAAGGACTATTTTCTTCAGTGAGCTTTTGAACCTTCTTTTCCATTTGGCTAATTCTGCTTTGTAAAGCATTCTTCTCTTCATTGACTTTTTGGGCCTCTTTTGCCAATTGAATTAGCCTATTTTTAAATGTGTTCTTTTATTTTAAGCATTTTTGGGTGTCCTTTAGAAATCTCCTGACTTGCTTTTCATGATTTTCTTGCATTGCTCTCATTTCTATTCCCAATTTTTCCTCCATCACTCTTACTTGATTTTTCAGAATCCTTTGTGATCTCTTTCATGGTCTCAGACCATTGCGTATTTATTTTGGAGGTTTTGGATGCATAAGTCTTGACCTTTATGTCTTCCCCTGATTGTAAACATTTTTCTTCTCATTGAAAAAAGTGGAATAGAATACCTGTTCACCAAGAAAGTAACCTTCTATAGTCTTATTTTTGCCCCTTTTTTGAGCATTTTCTCAACCATTTTCTTGACTTTTGGGTCCTTTGTCAAGAGTAGAGTATACTTTGGAGTCCTGTAAAATCTCAGTTCCTCTAAGGTGGTAAAATAAAGGGAGAGGAATAGAGGCATTTACTCCCTGGTTAGGTTTGTGGCTGAGATTCAGATCAGTTGCTCAATACCCCCAGGAGCTTTAAGCTCAGGCTCCAACAATGGCTGCTGTGGTCACCACCACCACCACAGCTACCTGGGGAGGACCCTGCTCCCTTGTCACAGAGGTGAAAAAAGCCCTCCCACTGACCTTTGAAGTGTCTTTGTCGCCTGTGTATTGAGAGATCTATGGACCTCCACTGTTGCTGCTAGGGATTCTAGCCATGAGGCCTGCTCTGGCCCTGCTCCTCCAGGCCCTGCCCAGCCAAGGCTGGGCTGTGCCCCACTCCGTGTCTGGTGTGACAGACCTTTCCCATAATCCTTCTGGGTCACCCTGGGCTGGAAACCTCCTCCACTACATTGTTCTGTAGTTTCTGCTGCTCTAGAATTTGTTGAGAGTCTTTCTTTACAGATATTTCATGGGCTGTGGGGGAAGAGCTAGAGTATGTGGGTATTTCTACTTGGCCATCTTGGTTCTGACCCCTGGGATTTTTTTTTCAGACACGATTTAGAATAGTGGCCTTTGAGGTCATCACTTCTCCTTAGATGCTAAGATTTTGTGATATTTTTTTATTTCCAGATCTCTGAATTCATCAATGTGGGGAATTTATGATGTTAGAATTCTTTCTACCCATAGAGATCAACAATTTATCTGTAATTTATAGATTTGTATTTAAGGATCAACTTTCTCAAAGTAATATATTTGCTACACCTAGAGGCAAGAGTCAAATCTGAATTTTTCAAGAATAGCTTTATAATCAACTAATCTCATTACCTATTATCTGCTGGTTGTTTTTGTTTGCTGTTTGTTTTCCTTTTCAAATGCTGTCTTGAATTGTGCTTGAGTTGGATTTAAATGAGGCACAGTTGCACACTTATTGCCTCACTTTCTCTTCTTCATTCATTGCAGTCAAGTGGCAGGATGAAAGTCAGATGACTATTGATGGCCCAGAATTCAGAGGAATCATAAGTGAGAGCTGTGTGAATTAGATGGATATCAAAGGTTGATGAGGAAACCTGCAAAGGACTTGGCAAGCACTCACACCAGACATGTTAGTTCTCTTGAACACCCCATACAAAACTACTTGTATAGCATAGGTAATTATAATGACTGAATTCCATTTTAAATATCTTTAAAAATCCTTTTTTTTTAAAAAAAATTAAACCATTTTAAAGAACTTGGTACTGAATTAAATAGATCCATTTCCAGGAAAAATCACCACCAATTCCATGATTTGGGAGCTGACTGAATTTAAACAAAAACTATTGTGTATTCCATGACCAGTATTTCTTTGAAAATTCAGATTTCAAGAAAATTAAAACCTAACACAAAATTTTTAAAATGTAATCCCACAACAAATTATATTGTTGGAGCAGTGATGTAGGTAATTGGTAAAATAGCTCACATTAAACATATTTTATTTAAAATAAACAAAAGGGGAAAAAGGCTTATCCTCACAAAAATATATCCCTTTAAAGTTCATTGAGATATATTTTATCAAAATAAGATCTGTCAACCACAGAATTAAGATATATTTATATGCAATTATAAGAAAGCCTCTCTCCTACATTTTTTAAAGAAAATAACTTTGATAAATTAGGGGAATTTAAACATTATGCTGGGAAGATTATTTATATCCTATTACTTTGCTTTTTTTTCAAGAACAAAATTCATAATGTTAATTTAACTCCTCGAAAAAAATTTTGAATATTGTGCCATGAAGCAAACATCAACACATGTGATTCCATAAATAGCTTCCATGCGACCAGTTGACATCTGCAACATATTTACTTTATTTTTAAGCAAATACTCTAAATAAGATACTCTAATTAAGAAAATATTATACAAGTTAAGAAGTGAAAATTTCAAAGCTGAGCATTCCCTCTGAAATTTTCTTTTTAGACTTGATAGATTAAAACTTTTGTCTGTGTTTCTACTTCCCTTTTTACTATATATGCCCTAAGTAGAACTTCATGTTTTAGTTAAAGTAAATAATGAAAATTTATCAATCCTGACCTCAATTCTTTTCCCAGTGGTCATTTTACTTTTAAGACTAGGCCTACTATAATTCCTAAAATGGGATTTAATATTGATAGTCAAAAAGGAAGGAAATTCTTTTCAAATTACTGCCTGCTAAATACAAATGGTAATCTGGATAGAAGAAAAATACTAGTAATTATTTCTCAATGAAATAGGGCAGGAGGTCCTTTTACAAAAGGGAAATTATTTTTTTAAAAAACTCAGCACAATGAGGAATGCTACCAAAATGAGGTTGATAGTAAGTTCTAGAGTGTTCAATACACAGTAGGTATTTAATAAATGTGGTTGCATTGTATTATATAATCAGTTTGGGATCTAAGAAGTTTCAGCTAAATAAAGAACAGAAAAAGAGATAGGCATTTCTAGGAGGTTTGGGGAGCTTTATCTTATCTCATCTTGTGGGAAGAAAAGAGATGACCTGAGCCCTTCTTCCTCTCACTTTTTGTCTTTTGTTATACATCCACTTGTTCCTTTTTCTCTTTCCTTGTCAATTAAATCAGAATAAATAAACTACTGTACAAGAATCAGACATGCAATTATGGATTGAAAACAGACTGCCCTCAATGAGTTTATAACATAGATCAGAAAATATAATGGTCATAAATAAACATGCTGCCCACTTGTATGTGAAAAATTCATAGGAGAACTACAAAAATGCTAGTCTTCATCTCTGCTCCTATTCACACACTAAACAGCTTATCACAGTTGGACTGAACTTTAGAGTTCATCTAGTCTAAACTTCCCCCTGCCCAACCCCCTGCAAAAAAACCCAACCAAGGGGTGGAGCCAAGATGGCGGAGTAGAAGGACACACGTTTACGAGCTCCGAAACCAAAGCACATAGAATTTATGTAAAAAGAGACCCCCATAACTTCTGCGTCAATACAAGGTGTGCAGAAACGGAGTGGAAGAGATTTCCATGCCAGAGAGCCCTGAAGAGCCGTCCCGGGGGTCCGTCGCACCCCGGAAAGCGGACCCCACCCCAGCATGGCCTTGGCCACGGCCACAGAGAAGCTGATCCGAGCAGGCTTCAGACACGGAAGCTCCAGCAGTCGGGAAAGTCCCTCCGCCCACAGAAGCTACAGGTCAGTGAGAAAGAAGGCTGGGCTAGAGGAGGGGAGTGGAGCATCGCCGTGACTCAGGCCCCCTCAGGAGGAAGTGGCAGTGGCAGAGATGGGGGCAGGAAGCGGTGGAGGCAAAGGGGTGGGCGGCGGCTGAGGCGGCAGCGGCCCAGGACTCAGGAATCCCCCAGCAGCAGGCAGGATCTTCATTACTAAAGGTCTCTACATGAACGGCCTGAGGGGGCTGAGGCTGGGAGACGGTCCTGCCCCCACCCCGCTCTATTACTGAAGGCCTCTGCATAAAGCCCCTGAGGGAACTGAGCCTGGGAGGTGGGCCCCCCCACCCCGCCTCCACCCGCTCCATTCCTGAAAGTCTCTGCATAAAGCCCCTGAGGGAACTGAGCCTGGGAGGCGGCCCTGCCTCCACCCCAGCACCAGAACTAAAGCTTGCCACGGAAAGCCCATTTGAATCTCAGAGGCCAAGCACTAGCTGGGCAGATCCAGGCGGGGGTGGAAAGGAATCTCAGAAGGCAAGTAACTGGCTGGGAAAATGCCTAGAAAAGGGAAGAAAAATAAAACTGTAGAGAGTTTTTTCCAACAAATGCAAATGATCCCGACCTTCGGATCTGATGACGAGGACGTATCCTTGCCATCAGGGAAAGACGTGGAGGGTGGGGCCTCAGTACCCCAGATACCCCAGGGGGGTGGCGGGTGGGCTCAGGCCTTGGAAGAGCTCAAAAAGGATTTTGAAAAGCAAGTTAGACAGGTGGAGGAAAAACTGGGAAGAGAAATGACAGAGATGCAAGAAAAGTATGAAAAACGGGTCAATACCTTGGTAAAAGAGACCCAAAAAAATGCTTAGGAAATTAACACCTTGAAAAATAGGCTCACTCAATTGGCAAAGGAGGTTCAAAAAGCCAATGAGGAGAAGAATGCTTTCAAAAGCAGAATGAGCCAAATGCAAAAAGAGGCTCAAAAACTCACTGAATTTAATAGTTCTCTCAAAATTAGAATGGAACAGATGGAGTTTAATGACTTCACCAGAAACCAAGAAATCACCAAACAAAACCAAAAGAACGAAAAAATGGAAGAGAATGTGAAATATCTCATGGGAAAAACATGGAAAAGAGATCCAGGAGAGACAATTTAAAAATTATGGGACTACCTGAAACTCATGATCAAAAAAAGAGCCTAGACATCATCTTCCATGAAATTATCAAGGAAAACTGCCCTGACATTCTAGAACCAGAGGGCAAAATAAGTATTGAAAGAATCCATCGATCACCACCTGAAAGAGATCCAAAAAGAGAAACTCCTAGGAACATTGTGGCCAAATTCCAGAACTCCCAGCTCAAGGAAAAAATCTTGCAAGCAGCTAGAAAGAAACATTTCAAGTATTGTGGAAATACAATCAGGATAACTCAAGATCTAGCAGCTTCTACATTAAGGAATCGAAGGGTGTGGAATAGGATATTCCAGAAGGCAAAGGAACTAGGACTCAAACCAAGAATCATCTACCCAGCTAAACTGAGTATAATACTTCAAGGGAAAATATGGTCTTTCAATGAAACAGAGGACTTTCAATCATTCTTAATGAAAAGACCAGAGCTGAAAAGAAAATTTGACTTTCAAACACAAGAATGAGAAGAAGCATGAAAAAGGAAACAGCAAAGAGAAGTCTTAAGGGACTTACCAGAAGTGAACTGTTTACATTCATACAGGGAAAGACAATATTTCTAACTCTTAAAACTTTTCAGTGTCTGGGTAGTTGGTGGGACCACACATACACATGTACACGCATGCACACACATACACACATGCACACACATACAGAGATACAGAGTACAGATTGAACTGAATAGGATGGGACCATACCTTAAAAGAAATTAAGGTAAATGGTGAGAGAGAAATGTAGTGGGAGGAAAGAGGGGGAAATGGAAGGGGGTAACTATATGTCGTTTAAGAGGCAGGTAGGAGTTTTTTTTAGTGGAGGGAAAAAGAGGAGAGCTGAGAAAAAAAAAATAAGAAGTTTACCCTCATCGCATTTGACTAAACGAAGGAGTGAAATGCACACTCATTTTGGTATGAAAACTTATCTTACAGTATAGGAAAGTGGGGGAGAAGGAGATATTGCAAAGCGGGGGATGATGGAAGGCAGGGCAAAGGGAGGAGGGAGCAATTTGAAGTCAACACTTGGGGAGGGACAGGATCAAAAGACAGAAGAGAAACAATGAGGGGCAGGTTAGGAGGGATGGTAATCCAGTTAGTCTTACACAACACGACTATCAGGGAGGTCATTTGCAAAACTACACAGATATGGCCTATATTGAATTGCCTGCCATCCCAAAAGGAATGGGTGGGGAGGGAGGGATGGGGAGAATTTGGAACTTAAAGTTTTAGGAACAACTGTTTAGTACTGTTGTTACAACTAGGAAAGAAGACATACAGTTAATGAGGAATAGAAAGTCATCTGGCCCTACAGGAGAAAAGAGAAGATGGAGACAAGGGAAGGGAGGGATGACAGAAGAGAGGGCAGATTGGAGATAGGGAAAATTAGATTGCTTGGGGTATTGGGGTGGGGGGAGGGGATAAAAGGGGAGAAAATTTGGAACCCAAAAATTTGTGAAAATGAATGTAAAAAAATAAATAAATAAATAAATAAACCCAACCAAACAAGCCCTAGAACAACAAAAACTGCTTCTGCATCGTGTTCCCAAAGGACATCCTGCCATTGCTTGATGACCATTCTATTGCTGATTGAGATCCAGGTCAACAAAGAATCAATCAAGTTGAAAGAGTCCTGACTCCTTCTGAATTGGGATTTTATGCCTTTGAGCTGCATCAACAGTTCAAGCCTTACAGTCAAGGTTCATTCTCTTTGAGAATGAAGGGAAATAACCAAACTGTATCTCACCATTAACAGATTAGATTTTACCAATACAAAGCTGTGGTTATCACTCAAAATCCTTTAATAGCTCCATATTGCCTAATTCTAGGCACCTCAGTTTCTGATTTTCTACAGTATGGCTCCATGTAATTTTCCCAACCTTACCCTTAGTCATATTATGCTGTTGCTATTCAGTTGTATCTGACTCTTTCGAACCTCATTTGGGTTTTTCTTGACAAAGGTATTGGAGTGGTTTAATTTTTCCTTGTCCAGTTCATTTTACAGATGAGCAAGTGAGGCAAAAAGGATTAAGTAAATTGCCCAAGTTCACACAGCTAAGATTCTGAGGTTGTATTTGAACTCATGCCCAGCACTATATCCTATATGCCACATAGCTGCTCCTTTAAGTCACACTATTAGTTTTCCTATACTGTACTCTAAAGTCAAATTGAATCTGAGTTATCTTTCCCTCATGTTTGCCATTATTTTCTTGGCTTTTTACATTTGCATGTGATATAATTTCTCTTAGAACTCTCCTGAATATATTCTATTTGGCTTTTGATCTCCTCACTCAACTCAAATTTTAGAGAGAACATGCCAATGGGGAGGCATTTATAATCAAGCACTCTATGTAAAATCTGTTTGAAGATTTGTTATTAAACAAACTTTAAAATCACATAAGAATGAAAGGCAGTATGTTGTTGTGGATAGAGTGCTGGACTTGAAGTCAGAAAGATGTAGCTTGAAATTCAACCATAGATGCTTACAAGCTATGTGACCCTTTGCAAGTAACTAATTTTTCTGGGCCTCAGTTTACTAATCTCTAAAGTAAGGGTACTGGACTCAATAACTTCTAAGATCACTTCCAGTCTAGACCCCTAATCCTGTGAAAGGGTCAAGATAAGAGGCAATATTTTATAATTTTAAAAGTGCAAATTGACCACCTAAAGGTGGACAAGAAGTGAAGTGAAATGGATAAAGGACCAATTTCCACAATTGCCACTATTTCCCACAGAATCTGGGTGACCTAAAGCAGTTGCCACAAAGGAGTGGCCCAAAGAGCCTAAAACTACTTCAACATCTTATTTACATGCAAAGTACAAGAAAACAGCAGCAAAGGGCAATATTATTTTAACATATAATCTCAGTTGCAAAAATGTAGAGGATTTTGAGCAGTATCACTTTATAACCAAGCAAAAAGAAGTGGAGAGGGAAAGAGTTTGCAGAAAACTTGATTTAAACTTTAATCCAGGTCATCCCCTGAAATAAAAATTAAAAAAAAAAAAAAACATCAAAATTATCAAAAGAATAAAAAAAGCCAAAGAGAGTTATGATACTATGAAACAGAAGTTATGAAATAACAGAAAACAATACATAAAGAGAGATTTAAGAGTCAGTAAGAGTTCTTGGAAACCATAACTAAATAATAATAGCAACAACAAAATAGTTGGTAGGGTGTATGAAAGACTTTCTTTGGTCTGAGAGCTACTGAGCCCTTTTCAGGGTTACTTTCTACCTTTGATGTCTGTTTGATTGACCCAAATCTCACTTCTGGCTCCTCTAGTGTGCATAGTGGCCATACTTTGGTAAGCCATTTCATCAGATGAGCTAAACCAGTTTGAGGGTGACCAATATACCTCAGGCCTGTCAGTGAGTTAGGAGAATGTATACCCAAAGCATGTAAAAACTTCCCCAGTGGAATTGAGGGATATGAATAAACTGTTCCAATGTGCTTGAAGGCTGTGGAAGCAGGTGCTGTGTGGAACTTAGAGCTTAGGTAGACATTTATGATGCCAAGATTATCACTATATCCTGGGTCATTGCCAGTCATCTTGACTTTTGTCATGCCAATTGACTCTAATGACTCTGGATGGGGCCATCTCCAGTGTCCTTATCTACATCTTGCCACTGGACCCAGATGGCTCTACAGAAGAAACTGAGTCTGGTAACTTTGACTAGTTACTTCACTTGGGAGGGAAAGCTTCAAAAGAGAGAATAGAATAAATGGAGGGCAGCATAAGTTGGTGAGAAATATAGTTAGTCTTTCACAGTATAACTGTTATGGAAGTGTTTTGCATGACTACATTTGCATATTTTATATGGAATTGTTTGCCTTCTCATTGGGGGGTGGTTGGGGAGGGACGAAGGGAGAGAATTTGGAACTCAAAGTTTTAAAAACAAATGTTGAAAATTACATGCACCAGGGAAATAAGACATATAGGCAATGGGGTGTAAAAATCATCTTGCCCTACAAGAAAATAGAAAGGAAGGGAATAAGAGAGGGGAGAGTTGTGTGATAGAAGGGAAGGGGAAAACAGAATGTATTCTGTCTTGGGATTGAGAGGGGAGAGATGGGAAGAAAATTTGAGACTCAAAATCTTGTGGAAGTGAATGTTGAAAATTAAATATGAATTAATTAATTAAAAAGAAAAAAAAAAACAAAAGTAAAAATGGAGCTAAACTAACCTAGCTTACTTTAAGCATATGATGCTCTTACCACACTACTACATCTCTTATCAAGCAAAAAAAATAAGTATTTCAGTGATATAGATTTCCAGAATTTATTTATTATTTATAATGACTTTAAGATTTTACCGACTATGCTGTATTAAGAGAGTTTTCTTTGTAGTGGCACAACCATTTTTGACAATTTCTCAATTTTATCAGCACTATAAATGAATTCAGCTGAATATATAAATCAACTATTCTATATTCAGCAGTCTGACACAATCAGATGTGATTGGGCTCCCTCCCGCTAGAGGGAGGACATGAGTGAGGATTATAATTAGATAAAACTGTAATGGATGAGGACCACCTCAGTTCCGCATTTATATCCCCAGCACACAGCCCACTTTCTAGCATTGTTTGATGCTTAATAGTTGCTAATTTATCACTCAAATTAAGTGTAATTTTTGATGCCAAAGAAAATCTACCAACCTATGGTTTTACCTTATCATCCCTGCTTATGATTAATTGTGTTAGAAGGTAATTGGATTTAATCACATGACATGAGTTCATTTGTAAAAGACTCCTGTTTATTTTCTCTTGCTCCACATAAAGTTCCAAATGCCCTCACTCCCCAGACCCATTAGAATTAACACAGAAATTCTAAGCATAGCTTTTACCCCCTTGGGAATATTAGGTAATAACAGCTAGCAATTGTATAGTGATTTATTTTGTAGAGTGCTTTACAAATAAACACTGGCAAGCCTCATTTTATAGTTGTTGAAATTGAGACAGAGAGGTTAAGTGAATTACCCAAGATGATACAGCTAACAAATGTCTGAGGTTAAATGTGAATTCAGGCTTTCTCATCTCCAAGTCTAGCATTTTATTATGCCGGTTAACTCTTTAAAGAAACTTGAATTTCTGCATCTCCTGGAACTCACAACAATATTAGAACTGTTACCATAGAGAAGTGATTAGAGCAAAGATGTCTCCAGAATCCTTTGTCCCCCAGATTGCTTTGTATACTATCATTAAAATCTATAAAAATTTGATCAAATGAGTGAGAGACTCTCTGTACCCTGAAATCTTGTAGTTACTAGAAGATGACTAAATTTTTTAAATTAATAGGTGATAAGATCAAAATCTGAACCCAGATTTCCTAACTCTGCCAAATTTCTATTCTAGAAGAATGATGTTTATCAAGCAAAATTTCATGACTTTCAAACATTGATTACATTTATACAGCCTATTATAATTTATAAAAAATAGTTTTTTATCTCATTTTTGTCTTCAAGATGATTCTCCTAAGTGCATCATGTGAGTATGATCATTTTGTGACTCAGACACATCAGGTAAGTGATTTTGCTAGAGTCACATAGTAAACTTCAAAACCAAGATCCAACCCAGTTCTTGGAATTCCAAATCCTGGGCTCTTTTGAACTGATCCTTACTGATATCAACATTTCCATTCCTCCCATTCTCCATCTTGAAGCATAATACATGATCATTCAGGAAAAGACTGGTAAAATTGAAACTGATAAACATGGATATTCATGTTCAAACTAAAGATTAGGCATGTGAACTTGTTACTGAGGGAAAATATAACATCTAAAAATTGCTTCTAAAATGGCCATACAAAAGTACCATTTGACCTGCCACTGATATTTTGAGTTTTATCTCTACTATTCAGTACTTTCTGGTAATCTGAAGACCTGAGATGGAATCTTAGTTCTGCCATTTCCAGATGTGTAATTCTAAGAAACTAACTATTGCCCGAACTGTGTTTCAGGTTTGTATATAGAAAAACCTGGAGACAACATAAAAAGATGGTTGAACTAATTCTGAAAATAAAGGTATTTCCTAATCCTAAATCTTCATGCTATCCTTTCCCATTACAGGTTTGTGAATTACTGAACTATACACTGAGAATCTAATTCTGGTTTAGGGTATCCTGAAAGCATTTTCCCAATCCAATCTACTTCATACACAGATGGCACTTTTCTGTTTTTCCCAATGCAGCTTTTATTACTCTCCATTCTGCACAAGACTAACCCAGGGGCTCTGTAAAACCTAGCATGGCTTTAATTTCCATAAACTGACTTTTTTCAGGATCTTGGTTGGTGATGTTTAAATATTAGCATGTATAACTTGCTAGAATTTGTTGTCATACCTATAAGAATTGATACAATACCGACTTTCATCTGCACCCTATCCCAATTTCATCATTTCCAAGCATGCTTTTTTCTTTCTTTGCCTCTTAATTGCTTACATTTATGTAACCCACTATAACAGTCAATGACAACTTTAATGTTTTTTTCCATCACCTAACTTCTTTCTGTCTTTTTCTTTCCCATCCCTTCCCTCTTATCCTTTCCCATCCTTTTCCTTCTCTCTCTCATTTTACTTTCCTTCTCTTTCCTCTCTCCTTTTCCTTCATTTATTTAGTTCCAACATATTTTCACTGATGCAGTTGTATTGAGGGAAAATGTTCACCAATGGGGTGAGAGGAACAAAGATCTTGGCAACTCTTGCCTACCAACATACCTACACATAATTAGGGTAATATTATAGAAATACATGGCTAAATGGAATCCATTATATTACTCACTCTGTCAAGAGCTACCTCAGTTCTCTAGTGATTTGCAGTTTTCTCAGTGGATCTCCAAAAGTGATTTGGAAATCTGTGTCTTCCAGATGGAGTATGAGGTGATCTAGAAAGGAAAGTAATATTTAAAAGTGAGTAAATTTGGGAAATATATTTTTTTTCTGTGAACATGTTGCTTCTTTTTAAAATCACAATGATGATTTTTAAAAATATAGTCCCCTGAAAGATTATTTACCTAAACTTAGTATTCCCAGGAATATTTCCCATATAAGGAGGAATCTATGGGATTACTTCCCCTCATGAAATCATCACATTTTAAACAATTTAAAGACCATAAAAATAAAAAATACCTTAAAAAGAAACAGTGTCTACTTTTATGTATAATATTGAAATAATGGGAACCTAGTTCAGGTGCTTTCCCTTCAGGTATTTTGTTTTACTATTTCTTTGAAATATATGTAAAAAAGTTTCTAAAATAGATAATTGCTTGGGGAGATGGTTCAGAACATATTACAGTCACCAAAAGATTGAGGATTGAATGAAAAATAGAAAGGTGTGGAATCTCTCTCTGTTGCCAATCATTTTTAAAAGTAGTTTATTTTTCCTAATTCTATGTCAAGACAATTTTTAGCATTCATTTTTACAAGATTTTGAGTTCCAATTTTTTCTCCCTCTCTTCCTCCCCTCTCTTCCAAAAATGGTAGACAATTTTATAAAGGTTTATACATGTGCTATTATGTAAAACACATTTCACATTAGTCACAATTGTCAAAGAAGAAACAGATCAAGAGAAAAAATAAAGAAAAAATAAAGTAAATGAAAAGAAACATGATTTGATCTGCATTAGGAGTGTATAACCTCTTTTTCTGGATGTGGTTAGCATTTTCTTTCATTAGTCCTTTGTACTTGTCTTAGATCACTGTGTTGTTAAAAAGAGCTGGTTCATTCATAATTGAACGCCACAGAGTGTTTCTGATACTGTGGACAACGTTTTCCCCAGTTGTGTTCATTTCACTTTGCATCACTTCATACAAGCCTTTCCAGGTTTTCTGAAGTTTGCTGAACACCATTTCTTATGGAACAATAGCATTCCATTACATTCATATACCACAACTTTTTCAGGTATTCCCCAATTGATGAGCATCTCCTCAGGTTTCTATATTTTGCTACCACTTTAAGGATTGCTATAGATATTTTTAACATATAGGTCCCTTCCCATTTTTTATGATGCCTTTGTCTGAGACACTGTAAAAATGTTTTCCAGATTTTTGTTTTCCTTCTAATCTTGGTTGCATTGGTTTGTTTGCACCAAAACTTTTTATTTTAATATAATCAAAATTAACTTTCTTATATTTTGTAATGCTCAATATGTCTTGTTTGATCAAGGATTCCTCCTTTCCCCACAGGTCTGACAGGCATATTTTCTCTTGCTTTTCTAATTTCCTTTGTTTTACCTTTTATTTTGAAATCATGAAGCTATTTTGACCTTATCTTGATATATGCTGTGAGATGTGTATCTATATCTAGTTTGTGTCCTATTGTTTTTCAGTTTTCCCAGCAGTTTTTGTCAAATAGTGAGTTCCTATCCAAAAAACTAGTCTCTTTGGGTTTATCAAACACTGTGTTACTATGATCATTGACTACTACATCTTGTGTACCTGATATATTCCACTGGTCTACCACTCTATATCTCAGCCAATACCAAGTAGTTTTAATGATTACTGCATTATAATATAGTTTGAGATCTGGCATTTCTAGGCCACTTTTATTTGTTACCCACGGATATAAATATGTATAGAGATAGATATGTGACATACATGTATACGGATACATATATAATATAAATTTAAATATTGAAACAAATACAAAGTAAGGAAAAAGGTATGTCGTGTATATAGCAGAACATGAGAGGATTCAAAATACGTGAGCTGTTCATCTTTTCTTTGATCCTTTGTAACTTTTCTTTTGTGCTCTGCTGTGCACTTTTAACTTTGTTCCTTTTACCCCCTTCTCCCCCTAAAGGCTGCAATTAAGTACAGATATATTTATATATAGATATATACATACACAAATGCACACACACACATACTTATATAGACATATACAATTCCTAACATTCTACTCTTCATATTTGTTTTTATGTTTCTGTGTATCTCTTATGTCCTTTTCATCCTGATTCCTTTATTTTTTCTGAATACTTGCCCTCCTATTACTTAACCTACCCCCTCCACCATGGATCCCTCCTTTATCCATTAATTTAAACACCTTTCCATTCGTTCTCCTTTTTAACCTATTTCCTCACCTTCCCTCTAAAGATCCCTTCTTTATCCTCTCCCTGCTCCTTATTCCCTTGCTATTTTATTTCTTCTGAGTTTAGAAGACTTTCATATTCTTCTAGGTATTTATGTAGCGTTCCCCCTTTGTTGCCAGAACTACCAGCCCTCCATTCCTTATCTACTTCCTCTGTCTCAATTCTTGCTCTTGCGCCTCATTTCTATCAAATAATTGCTCTTTTTATTTGTTCCTAAATAGTTTTACTTTTTAATCCTATCACCTTCAGGTCTACTCCAATCTTTATTATGAGCTACCTGATTATGAATGACAGTCTGAGATATATGTTTTGCATTTTAGATAAATAAGAGGTAAATGGTCTGTATGAATCCGTTGTGATCAGTCTTTCATATGTGTATTGAATTTCTCTTGGTTCTTGTATGTCATATCTTTTATTAAGTGCATTTTTTGACAAATTCCTGAAAGTCTGACAGTTCAAATGTCCATTTATTTGTTTTTATTCAGGATTATTCTTCACTTTGTTACATATGATATTCCCGACAAGAATCACAGTTCTTTTGCTCTTCAATATAAAGTGTTTCAAGATCTGTGATCCTTTAATCCTTCCACTGGTAGGTCTTGTGTGATTCTAATTGTGACAATGTCATATTTAAATTCTTTTTTTTCCCTCATGGTCCTATAATTTGGCTATAATATTCCTTAGAGGTTTTATTTTAAGATCTGTTTCATGAGGTGACTGGTGGATTCTTTCAATAACTATTTTGCTGTTTGGCTTCAGGATATCAGGATAGTTTTCCTTGATCATTTTTGGAAGAGGCTATATATGTATTAATTTTGTTTATTGCTTTCTGGTTGTCCAATGATTTTGACATTCTCTCCTGCATCTATTTTTCAGGTCAGTTGATTTTACAATGAGGTATTTGCCATTTTCTTCTATTTTTTCATTCTTTTGAATTTATTTTATTGATTCTTGATGTCTTATAGAGTCATTAGCTCATACTTGTCCAATTATAACTTTTAAGGAGTTATTTTCATCAATTAGCTTTTGTACGTTCTTTTCCATTTGGTCAATTGTCCTTTTCCAGAAGTTGTTTTCTTCTATGGATATTTGTATCTTTTTTTTTTTCAATTTAGCCAGTTCTAATTTTGAAACAATTGTTTTCTTTTTCCATGCTGTTGACTCTTTTTTTCATAATTTCCTTGTATCACTCTCATTTCTTTTCCCAGTTTTTCTTTGATGTCTCTTATGTAATTGTCCATAGGTGTGTTGATATCATCATCCTCTTCTGTATTTGTGTCTTCGTCTTCCCTGTCACCGTAGTAACTTCCTATGATCAGATTCTTCTATTGTTATTGTTCTGCTCATCTTTTTCAGCCTTTTCCCTTCCTTTAAAATTTGAGCTCTGCTCTTGCTGTGGAGGGGTAATGTCTCAGACTTCTGTTTCCTGGGGCTGCAGACCATTGTTATTTACTTGAAACTGCACTGATGTTGCCCTGAGATTCACAAGACAACCTCATTTCTGGTGCTATGCTGATGGGATGGGATGGGGAATGGCTGATGATTCTGGAGTCTGCAGGGGTCTGGTAGTTTACTCAAGGCTGAGCTGGGATCCTGGTTCTGGTGCCTGGCATGTGCGGAGGTCATTGTGCTAGGTTTCTGCATTTTCTAGTGATGCACTTAAACGTGTGGAGGTCTGGCTCCTGGAGGATACCTATTTGTCCAGGGTTATGCTGAAGCATATGTTGGAAACCCTGTGCTAGTTGTTGCCTGTTTGCTTAGGCACCAGTAGAACTGGCATTTACTTGTTTGCCCAGAACTATGCAGAAGCAAATAGCAATTCTCAGAGTTGGACTCTGCCACTCCTCTGGCCATGCAGAGGCATGTGTTGGGTTCTGGTGCTAGTGTTTGCCTACTCTAACAATGGGGCTCAGGACTGCTAGTTTGCTGAGATGGTGCTTGTTGTTCGATTGCCAGGGTGCTTCCTGTCCTGGACTGTACTCTCCTTTTACCAGAGTGTGATAGACCTTTCCTGCTGATCTTTCAAGTTTCTTGGGTTCGAAAATTGTTTCTCCCCTGGTTCTGCTATTCCAGGATTTGATTTGAAACACTACTTTGGTTGTTAGGAGGTGAATATGGGAGAGTTACAGCAATTTTTTGCTTATTGTCTCCCCCCAAAAGTCAAATATTTTTAATGAGACAAAGTTCCTCGTGGATTATCACATGTTGATCCTTATCTATTAAATTTATTTTTAAAATGGGTCAGGAGTCCCAGCCAGGATGAATTCCTCTAATTGGACAGTTTTCAGAATCCTTTGCTATAAAAAAGCTTGTAAACACCTGATATAGAAGGTATAACAAATCTTTATAAAAAGTCCAACTATCAAAGTTAGATAAAAATTAATCTATTAAATATGAGGCCTGCTGGCTGCTATTCTTCTGAAGGCTATAAATTTAAGTATTGTGGAATGTCTCAAAAGCAGAGGTGAGTATGTGTATTACTAGTACAATTAGGGAAAATTAAAATTCATTTTTGTATGTGAAGAATATAATCTTAAACAAAAAATTTAATAAATCTTGAATGACTCTATATTCCTAAATTGCAGCAAACCCAGAATTCATTAATTCAGTTCATATGTCAACATTATAATCCTTAGAGCAATTACATTAGTTATTGAAAAGAATCTATTCAGCACTCCACCTGAATAAACAAGAGCATTCAAATCCATTTATCAGTAGAATTTTTGACCAAGGATAAAAGAATGTCATTGTCCAAGATATTTCTATTCTATTCTCTTTCTTCTGAGAAAGAATTGCACCTTTAGACATAGTCATGACATGTGTAATGAGTTTCCATTTCCTCCCTCATGATTCTGGCATTTTTCATTATTTTTTATTACCGCTTATTTCAGTTCACCTGCTGTTGAGGAAGCAATAAAAGGACCTTCTGCAGTTGAAGCTTTAACCTTGTGTGTGTGATAAATAGACCTCTGTTCATCATGGGATAGGCTAGAGAGAAAAAGCCTGGCACATGGCATGAAAGAAGACCCTACAAGTTGAGGAGGATTGGGGTCTGAACATGAACATTTGGTTTCCGTTTTCTCCCTCCTCCATAGTTATTAGAAAAAAAAAATTATAGTTGTAATAAATGATACAGGGCTGACCTTGAGGACAGTAAGATCTTGGTTAATGTCCTATCCATATGACCCTAGGCAAATCTTTTAATCTGTGTGTCCTAAGGAATGCTCTAGGAATATGAATTTGATAGGTACTAACCTGTATCAGGAGAGGGAATTCTCTCACTTGGAAGTTCCCTCTATCAATGAAATCTCAGGATCCTATCCATACCTCTATAGAGAAGCACTGAGCTATAGCATTTTGATCAAAGGATTTCTGGTTTTGTTAGGTATTCTATCTATGAGGTAACTTGAGGAACAGAGATAGGCAGAGGCCAGTAGTTTAGAAACCCCTGTACTTCAGATAAGGACATTTAACTGCTCTGTGAGCTGAAAAAAATCAAGTCAAAACTGGAAAGTCAATTGGCAGCTAGCAATTTTTTTTAAAGGATATTTACTTACTTAAGGTATCTTAGGATAGAAGGGCTAACACAGGCAGCTAGGTGGCACAGTTGATACAGTTTCCAGCCTGGAGTCAGAAAAACATGAGTTCAAGTCTGGCCTCTAAAATAAATTGGAATAGGAAACAGCAAATCACTCCAGTATATTTGAAAACAAACAAGTAAACTCAAACAGGATCACAAAAAGTCAAACACAACTGAAACCTAAACAAGGTCTGACAGACGTGCATAAAGCCTTAATGGAATGGTATTTCCAGAATCCATTGCCTGTTCATCACAAGTCCCTACCTGATGATCCTTACCCCCTCCCAAACAATCCTTTTCTGCTAAGTGTAATGTCACTAAGGTCAATACTGGCTTTGATCCATGATACCAGGCATGCATACTTTTGAGAAAATCTGTTTTGGGTAAAGGATCAGCACACTAGAGATAGAGACTAATGTCAACATCTAAAATAGCCTTTGGTAATTTATTCTTAGTTAGGCTAAATATTAATTTCCTTCTCTCTATATTCACCTTCATGAATAGATATGCACCATATATTTTACCCAAGTACTTCCAATTCACATTTCCCCCCATATGAATCATAAGAAAGAAGTGAGAAAAATTCATCTGTCAATGCAGACATGTAAGTATTTTGCAACTTGTGTGCTGAGATAGTTGCTGGACATACTGAGATTTTAATGATACCATGTTGGCTCCTATAAGCCTACTGTATCCATCTGTATATATTTTGTGTATGTACATATAAAATATATATGTATATATGCATGCATATATACATATATATAGTATGTGTTTATGTATGTATGCCTATCTGTATACTTCAATATATAGATATAGAGTATATAGGCATATGGAGTATACAAATAAAAATCAAAATGAATATATTAGGCAATTAGATATTACAGTGGATAAAGCACTGGTTCTAGTCAGGAAGAATAATTTTAAAACTAGCCTCAGATATTTTCTAGCAGTGCTACTCTGAACAAATCACTTAATTTCTGCCTCAGCTCCCTCCATTGTTTAAAAGGGAAAGCAATAGCATCTATCTTACAAGTATGTTCTAAGCATCAAATGAGATAATATTTATAAAGCATTCAAAACAGTACTTGGTACACATAGTAAGAAGTTAATAGATACTTACTCCCTCTTCCCTATAGTTATATAATATATGCATGTGCACGAACACATGTATACACACATATGATTGAGATAGATATAAAGACTGTGAGACTCTATATAGTGTGAGGGTCTGACACTACATGTAGCATAATGGTGTCATTGTGAGGCTCAAAGGGAAGCAGAATTGATGTGTACAACTCCCCCTACCGTCTTTTAAAAATTAGTTTTGTTTTTTATTTTTAGTGTGTATCACATGGGATGTGTATTTAAGTAAATTAGTTTAATATTTCAATATTTGAATGTTAATTTATCATTTATTAATTAATTTATTATTGATCTTTGATTCCTGCTGAGAGGGGAAGCTTGGTCTGCCCCTCACCCAGTAATAGTGTTCTTTTCCAACAATGAGGAAAGAGTACAATACCAATGGATTTTGAAACTCTTGTTACATAGATATACAGTGATGTGTCTCCATATATTTTATAGATTAATGTTGATATATATATACATATGTATAAATAAACTATGTTTAAATATTTATATATCTGCATCTATAGAAACAGAGATGATAGAAACATATACTATAGACAGGCAGCTGGGCATAGTGCAAAGTGAGATGATTTCTGCCTCCATATCAGAATAATTTGCCTTTAAAATTCACCTCTGACATGCTGGCTTTGTGATCTATGCTTAAGAATGTCCCCTCCTATATTTTTTGAGACTTGCTCTTTGGAGAAGTAGAAATCTAAGGAATATTAAGGGGGGACAAAGCTAAAAATAGGCCCCTAAGAGCAATATCACATAAAAAAATATTTTTAGCCTTATGAATGTAGTGCCATCATTTAGAAAAGCTATGTGTTGCACTGCCAGAAGTATGGTCCCTTGTAATTCTGAACTGGCCTCAACAAGTTGAATTGAGTAAAGTAGCAGTTTTTGAACAGCAATATTAAAATGAGAATACATTATCTAAGATTGAATTGAAGCTTTTAAAGTTCATCATTCAGTTGATTCACTTTTACTGTGAAGTTTATCTGTTTGGTTTGCATGTTTGTTTTTCTGATAGATAATTCACCATGGAAGAGAAAGTGAGGGAAAAAATGAAAGTGTATTTTCTGACAATTGGCAAAAGAGACTTATGGCAGACAAGTCACTATGAAAATAATAGTCTGACAAGTAAATTGGCAAATGTGTGGGGTTGGGTGGGGGAGACTTGTTCATGATATTGGTAAGGCAACTGAATTACCACATGCAAAATGTGTTTTATATTCATTTGTCAGCCAAATGATTCTGTAGCTAATGGGTACAGGTACTACAGGACATACAAAAGATTCCAAAACTCCACTCCATCTGTTTGTTCTCAGCTGGTGAGACATAATACATAGACTTTGAGCAAGTGGATAGTATTTCCCATAAAGGCACCCCAAAAGTAATCCCTCAGTGCTAGCAGAGTGTATTGATAACACATTTTTACTTATTTTTAATATAATTTTAGTTCTTAATGGCAAGATTTTCCCTACTCCCATTAAGGGGAGTTTGATTAGGGAACATTTGTAGGAAGGCCCACACTTCTTGTTAGTTTTCTAACGAGGCACTGGTTCTCAAGGATTGTGATGCCCTCTGGCTCTGAAAAATGTGTAAGTACTCTGAGGTGAGGTTTAATTTTGGGGCTTACTCATTGGAATTGTTTGGGCAGAGGAAGCCACTAAGCAACCCCCTGACTTTGAAAATTCAAATGTTGGTGCTTCTCTCTCTGGTAGCTATGTCTATATGCAATGGTCAGACATTGGATCTGTACAGTGATTTATGATGTATGCTTTGTTTATGTCAATCAGTTGGAAATAATGTCTGTTGATCTTGATTTCTCTGTATTTTCTCTGAAGTTCAGAGTGCTGACTTTTTCCCTTGAACTAAGTGAATAATACATGTGCTTGATAAAAGTGATTGTTGACCCCTCTAAAGTTGCTTTCTTTTTAGAAATGCAGATCTAAGAACCTGGTATAGCAGGCCCTCTTGTAAGTGTCAAGATGCTTACTCTTCCACAGGGTATGAGATAAAAAAGTGAAATTTCATTAGTAGACCAAAATAAGAAAACATGCTAAAAGAAGTAAATTTGTATGTGAATTGAAGGAAATATGGTTATCCAAAGTGTCTAAAAGTGCCAATGTTTTGCCTTTCCTAATTAGTTATGATAATGATTTTATCAGTAATTATGACATTAATTATCATAATTATGGCATTAATAGCACATTAAATATATTGTAATATAATAAAATTTTATTACCAACAAGAGTCAGAAATAATGAAGATATTCAGTTTAATGGCAGTTTTCATGATTCCTAAACAATTCTTTGAGGAAATAATTCTAGATATCACTTTGTTACTTCTTTGGTTTTCCCAATTTGAATCGAAGGATTATAGATTAAGAACTCTTAGGTACGTTAGAGATCAGCTAGCCTAATCCTCTCACTTTTTGAATTACACAATTTAAGTTCCCATCATTCACCACTAGGTAACTGGAAGAGATGGGATTCAAATTTAAGTCCTCAGACTAAAAATCAAATGTTCTTTCTATTATAGTCTAGATGGAAGACATTAGGGGATGTGGGAAAGCAAAGGATCTGAGGTTTATGTAAATGATTTAGCCTTATTTTGAGGGTAGAGAGACTACTTCCTCACAGTAAAGGGTAATTTAAATTCAACTGGATGAAAAGACAATAATATATTTTAGCCTCAAAATTCCAATTGTATGAACTCTCCACATAGTTTTTAAGCTTTTAGACATTCGTAAGATAGATTTTAGGTAGGATAAAAATAATATACGTAATGCATATATAAAGAAAAATTATCTCAGCTGATTATTGATTTCAAAAATGCTAGTTAATGATTATCATCTTATCTACCTTAGATAAATAAGTTCCATTGTCCCAGACATTAAAATAAAGAGTATCTCTTTTGTATCTATGTAATTTAGTAATTGTCATAGCTCTTTTTAAACGATTTTTTAAAAATTCAATATGTTTTTAGAAAGAAAATTGGTGTAAAGATTAATTTATCATATTGAAACAATCCACATTTTCTTTCTCATTTCAGTTTTCTAAATTGAAATGACAAGATGAATAAACCTTGGCACCTTTCCCAAAAATGCAGAAACTCTTGATAATTTCTATCATTCGATTTACAATGGTAAGAACCCTGCATGCTTAACTTTTCAGAGTTTAATGAAGGGAAATTTTATCTTTTTTTAAAATTTTATCTTTATATTTTTACTTTTTCTTCACATTCCCTTGATATCCAAATACATTTCTTCTTACTTTCTTTACCAAGTAAAATATTCTTTGGATCAAATATTTAAAAAGAAAGAGGGACAAAAAGCAATCAAGAAAAATCAAAAGCATATAAAAATGCCCAATGTATATTCAATATTCTATCACTTCCTCACCCCCGACATGCAATACACAAACCTTTGTGATTAATGGAAGAAGATGCAATTTTCAACTTGGTCATTCTTGATAATTATAATTACCCTGCATTGTTTTGCTGATTTTTATCTTTCCATATATATATATACATATATATATATATATATATATATATACATATATTCATACAGTCATTGGTTATATTATTTTCTTATTTTTGTTTGCTACTCTCTGAATCAGTTGGTATAAAAGTGTTACTATGCTTTTAAAAATTATTCTACTTCATAATTTTCTGAGAGACATTGTGATTGGAAATAGAGCCATAAACACTAGATTCAAATCTCACCTCAAAAACAGATTGCCTGTGCAATCTTGACCAGTCTTCATGCTATATGTAAACTGTAAGACAATAAATTACAGAGACTGTGATAGGTGTTTTTTGGGAAGAGAGTCTCCTCATTAAGCAGTTCCCTATATCAATGAAATCACAATGATAATATTTATCCATCTAATTTATTTCTTTTGAGCTACTGCAATTCCGCTTTGCTCATAGAGTATAATGCATTCTTTGATGTGGGCATGACTTGATGGTCAGTCCTATGCCAACGTCTCCCCTGTCTCACAACCAGTTCATAAGTTCTTCAGAGAGACCTTCATACTGTCCTTTCATTGCTTTTTCTAATCACCATGTGAATTCTTGCCTTCTGTGGGTTCTCTGTAAATTAGCCTTTTAATAAAGCTCACTTTTGACATTCAAACAATGTGGCCAGTCCATCAGAATTGTGCTCTCTGCAGTAGAGTTTTAATGCTTAGCAGTTCAGCTTAAGAAACAACTTCAGTATCTGGTACCTTACTGATAGTTGATTTCCAGAATCTTTCTAAGACAGTTCATATGGAAGTAACTGAAACTGACATATATTCCAAATTTCACAGGCATACAGCAATGAGATCAGGTAGCAAGCTCCAGGGTAACTCTGGGGAAAATCAGACAGCACCTGTTCTCTGTTTTGGCACACCAGTCAGCTCGGCACCAGGTAAACTGTGGCATTCTAGTTTTTAGATGAAAGCACCAGAGGCCACAGTAAACAAAGCCTCAAGTTCTAAGCTCAAGAAATGTGGGTCAGAGCCCTCTGTGTCCCAGAAGCAAAGATCCATTTTAGGAACCAGGAAAAAGCTATCACCATGAGCAGGAAGCAAACCAGAAATGAAAAGACCATGGAATCTTACTAGGGGGCAAAGTCCAAAATGCAAAAACTAAAGAGGTCAACATTGAGACTGTTCTCCCATCAGAAACTTCAGAAGGGAATATGAATATAAACTGGTCTCAAACCCAAAGAACATTCTTGGAAGAGCTCAAGAAGGATTTTAAAAGGCATATGAGAGAGGTAGAAGATAAATTGGACAATGATTTTTAAAATACGAATAAAGTATTCACCAAAGAAAGTAGTGCCTTAAAAAGGAAAATTGGACAAATGGAAAAGGAGATGCAAAAGTTAACTGAAGAAAATAATCTATTAAAAATAAGAATTGGGCAAGTAGAAGCTAATGACTCTATGAGACATCAAGAAGCAGTCAAACAGAATCTAAAGAACGAAAAAAAAAAGAAAATGTAAAATATCATATTGGAAAAACAACTGGCCTGGACTATAGATCCAGGAGAGAAAATGTAAGAAATCTTGATTAACTGGAAAGCCATGATAAAAAAAAAAGAGCCTACACAATATCTTCCAAGAAGTCATCGAAGAAAACTGCCCTGAGGTCCTAGATCCAGAGGGCAAAATAGTCACTGAAAGAATCCAACGATCACCTTCTCAAAGAGATCTCATACTGAAAACACCAAGGAATATTGATACCAAATTCCAGAACTCAAGCGAAGGAGAAAATACTGCAAGCAGTCAGAAAGAAAGGAAAAATGGAGGCAAATAGCATAATGGATTAAAAACCACAATCCAACAATATTTAGCTTACAAGAAACACATTTGAAACAGGGAGATACACATAGGGTAAAGGTAAGAAGTTGGAGAAGAATATATTATGCTTCAGCCAATGCAAAAAACAAAAACAAAACAAAAAACAAAAAAATAAACAGGGGTAGTAATCCTACCCTCAGACAAAGCAAAAGCAGAAATATATTGATTTAATAGAGATAAGGAAGGAAACTATATCCTGCAAAAAGGCAGCATAGACAATGAAGGGATATCATTACTAAACATATGTGCACCAAGTGGTATAGCATCCAAATACTCATAGGAGAAATTAAGGGAGTTACAGGAAGAAATAGAAAGCATAAGTATACCAGTGTGGGACCTCAACTTCTCCCTCTCTGAACTTGAGAAATCTAACCTCAAAATAAATAAGAAGTTAAAGAAGTGAATAGAAATCTGGATAAGGTACATATGATAGCTCTTTAGAGAAAATTGAATGGGGGTAGAAAGAAAAATACCTTTTTCTTAGCACATATACAAATGGCAGATATTAAAAAATTGACCATATGCTAGGGCATAAGAACCTCACAATACAGTGCAGAAAGGCAGAGATAGTCAATGCATCCTTCTCAGATCAGAATGTAATAAAAATTATATGTAATAAAAGGCCATGGAAAGATAGACCAAAAAAATTTTATTGGAAACTAAATAATCTAATATACAGCATGACTAATGTGAAAATATGTTTAATAAGAATGTAAGTGTAGAACTATACAAAATTGCATGTCATCTAGGGGAAGGAGGAAGTGTAGAGGGGGAGAAAATCTAAGACTTATGGAAATAACTGTAGAAAACCAAAAACATAGATCAATAAAAAATAAAATAGGGGAAAGAGAAGGAAGGAAATAGAATAAGCATTTATATAGCACCTACTATATCCCATGCCTTTTAGTCTTTTTTTTTTTTTTTTTTTACAAATTATTTGATTCTCCCAACAACCCTTTCAGGTAAAGTTTAAAGAGCCCCATTTCAGAGATGAGGAAACTGAGGCAGGCAGTGGTCAAGTGACTTGCCCATGGCCACACAACTAGTAAGTTCTAAAGTCAGAATTGGATTCTGGTTCTGGGAGCCAAGATGGCTGAGTGATTGGTAATTGTTATCTCCTTTCCCTTGTTGACCTTGATGAGCACAGGGATTATCCTCTCCCACCCCTGGGGAAAAATCCTGAAACAGTGGGAGCAGCAGAAGGAGTAAATGGTCTCTTAGCCCATAAGCCTAGGAAAATCGCTAAGGAGGGTCACTCTTGTACCTGGAGGGGACCAGTGCAGGACAAGAACTGTCCCAGACAGTCCCATTTCAATAAACAGGGAGAAGATCCTGAACCCCAGGGAGGTGAAGCCCACAACCACCAACACCAGGAACCCTGGAGTTCCTAAGCACTCCAGGGGAATCAGACATTAGTGCAGACAGGATCACAAACCCATGAGCTTGCCTATGCTCTAGCTCAGCAGAGGAGACCTCCTGTGGCCAGACTGGCCCTCCCCCACACTTAAAATGCTAAGTTGAGGGTAACTGCAGGAAAACTCAAAAAGACATCACCTGGCCTCTACTTTCCAACACCACCCAGCTCAGCACCAGGTAAGCTGCAGGATTTTAGCTTCTAGGTGGAAGAAAGACACCATAAAATACATAAAGTCTCAAGTTTAGGCACAAGAAGTATGGGACAGAGCTCCCTGTTCCTAAGATGCAGAGATCTACTTGAAAAGCCAGGAAAAGTGTAATTAACATGAGGAACAAGTAAAGCAGAAAATAAAAGATCACAGAAACTTTCTGTGGGTACAAGGACCAAAATGCAAATACCAAAGACGTCAGCATTTAGACTGTACTCCCACCTGAAACGTCAGAAGGCAATATGAACGGATCTGAAGCACAAAAAGCATTTTTGGAAGACCTCAGGAAGGATTTTAAAAAGCCAAATTAGAGAAATAGAAGAAAACTGTTCAACGACTTTTAAAATATGAAAAAAAGAGCTGTGAGCTCTCCCACCCAGCATGCACTCACCCTCCCCTGCCTCCAGGTGCGGCACCACCTTCTCTCTCTCTTAAAGGTTTAAACTTGCCACTTCAAAGTTCACCATGGATGATGATATTGCTGCTCTCGTTTTTGACAGTGGCTCTGGCATGTGCAAAGATGGCTTTGCCGGAGACGATGCCCCTCAGGCAGTCTTCCCCTCCATTGTTGGGTGCCCCAGACATCAGGGTGTGATGGTGGGTATGGGCCAGAAAGACAGCTACGTGGGGGATGAGGCTCAGAGCAAGAGAGGTATTCTGACCCTGAAGTACCCCATTGAACATGGTATTGTCACCAACTGGGATGACATGGAGAAGATCTGGCATGATACTTTCTACAATGAGCTCCGTGTGGCCCCTGAAGGGCACCCTGTGCTACTCACAGAAACCCCCTGAACCCCAAAGCCAACAGAGAGACGATGACTCAGATTATGTTTGAGACCTTCAACACCCCAGCCATGCACGTTGCCATCCAGGCTGTTCTGTCCCTGTGTGCCTCTGGTCGTACCACTGGTATTGTGATGGACTCCAGCGATGGTGTGACCTACACTGTGCCCATCTATGAAGGTTATGCCCTTCCCCATGCCATTGTCTGTCTGGATCTGGCTGCCCGTGATCTGACGGACTACCTCATGAAGATCCTGACCGAGAAAGGGTACAGTTTCACTACCACAGCTGAGAGGGAAATCATGAGTGACATCAAGGAGAAGCTGCGTTACGTCGCCCTAAACTTTGAGCAAGAGATGGCTACTGATGCATCTAGCTCCTCCCTGGAAAAGAGCTTTGAGCTCCCTGATGGTCATGTTATCACCATTGGCAATGAGAGGTTCTGGTGCCCAGAAGCTCTCTTCCAGCCATCTTTCTTAGGTATGGAATCCTTTGGAATCCACGAAACTACCTTCAACTCAATCATGAAGTGTGATGTTGACATTTGTAAGGATTTGTTTGCCAATATTGTATTGTCTGGTGGTACCACCATGTACCCAGGCATTGCTGACAGAATGCAGAAGGAGATTACAGCCCTAGCTCCCAGCACAATGAAAATCAAGATCATTGCCCCACCTGAGCACAAATACTCTGTCTGGATTGGAGGCTCCATCCTGGCGTCTCTTTCCACCTTCCAGCAGATGTGGATCAGCAAACAGGAGTATGATGAATCTGGGCCCTCCATTGTCCATGGCAAATGCTTCTAAATGGACTGTGTGGTTTTTTTTGTCTGTTTGTTTTTTTTTTGTTAAAAAGGTGTGACATGATAATTGCCAAAAAAAAGAGATGAAATTGGCATGGTTCTATTTGGTTTTTTGTTTTGTTTTGTTTTGTTTTTTTGACTCTTGACTCAGGATTTAAAAACTGGAACGGTGAAGGTGATGAGCAGTCTAAGTATGTTGGAGGCAAACATCCCCAAAGTTCTACATTGCATCTTCAGGACTCGTGATTGTACATTTGTGTGTTGTTTTTTTTTTAATAGTCATTCCAAATGTTGTATAATTCATTATTACAGATTAATGAGCTCCATAAAAGGAGCTAAGTAACAAATCCAGATGGGGAGGGGAGGAGGGGGAAGGTACTAGTATTGCTTTACATGTAAATTAATGTAATCCTTTAAAAAAACTTTTTGTATCTTCCGCCTTAATACTTGTTCCATTTTTTTAATTGTCAGCCATATTGAATGGCCTCCTAAATTCCCTCCCTGCACCCAATATAGATGTGAATGAAGACTTCACAGTCTCCCTGCGAGTTTTATGAGATTGGTGCCAGTACTTGGGGGAGGGGAGGAGCTTTACCTGTACACTGACTTAAGACCAGTTCAAATAAAAGTGCACATGTTAAAGAAACTTGAAAAAAAATAAAATATGAAGAAAGAAATCACAGAAGAATTTAAAATGAAAATTGGACAAATGGAAAAGGAAATAGAAAAACCTAACTGGAGAAAATAACTCCTTAAAAGGAACAATTGGACACATAAAAGGAGATGCAAAAGTTAAGTGAAGAAAACAACTTGATAAAAGTTAGAATCAGGCAAGTAGAAGGTAATGACTCTATGAGACATCAAGAATGAGTCAAACATTATCTAAAGAATGAAAAGGTAGAAGAGAATGTAAAATATGTAATTGGAAAAACAACTGACCTGGAAAATAGATCTAGAAGAGAAAATCTAAGGATTATTTTTCTACCAGAAAGCCATGATGAAAGAAAGATCCTGGACAATAGCATCCAAGAACTCATCAAGGAAAATTGTCCAGAAATCCTAGATCCAGAGGGTAAAATATTCAATGAAAGAATCCACCGTTCACCTCCCAAAAGGAATCCCAAATTGAAAACACTAAGGAATATCTTTGCCAAATTCCAGAACTATCAAGTGATGGAGAAAATGCTGCAAGAAGCCAGAAAGAAATAATTCAAATATTGAGGAGCTACAGTCAGGATCACACAGGATCTTGCAGCTTATACATGAAAAGAATGAAGTAATTGGAATATGATATTCTGTAAGACAAAGGAGCTGGGACTACAACCAAAGATTAATTATGCAGCAAATTTGAATATAATATTTCAGGAAAGCAGATGCACAGCAATGAAATAAGGGATTTCCAGACCTTCCTGATGAAAAGGCCAGAACTCAATAGAAAATTCAGTTTTTAAACATAGGTCTCAAGAGACGTATAAAAAAGTAAATGAGGGGAGGGGGTGTGGGGGCAGAGCCAAGATGGCGGAGTAGAAAGATGAACATATGCTAGCTCTTACCCTATAGCCCATAAAATACCTGTAAAGAAGAACTCTCAACAAATTCTAGAGCAGCAGAAGCCACAGAAAAATGGAGTGGAGGAAATTTCTATCCCAGAGTGACCTGAAAGAATGATGGGAAAGGTCTGTCCCATCGGACCTGGAGCAGAGCCAAGACATGCCTTGGTCACGCAGTACCGAAAGGAGTAGATCCAAGAAGGCTTCAGGGACAGACTCTCCAGCTTCATTACAGATCCCTCAACCCACAGGTGCCAAAGGTCAGTGAGAGGGTCTTTTCGACTGGCCAAGAAGGGAACAGGGTATCCCCACAACTTGGGCCTCCTCAGGTGGCAGCAGTAGAGGCAGCAGCAGATGGGGCTCTCAAAGCAGGCAGTAGCCCACATCCATTATTAAAGTTCTCATCTTAAACCCCCTAAGGGAAATGAGCCCCCTGTGGTGGCCCTGACCCCCTCCTGAATAGCTGATCTTAATCTCACACTGAATGGCAGCCCTCCCCCTGCCTAAAGCCCCTGAGGCTTTGGAGCAGCTCATCTGAGTCTCAGCCCCTTGTGGTTGCTGAGAGGAAACTCAGAAGTCAAGTAACTGGATGGGAAAATGCCCAGAAAAGGAGAAAAAAAATAAGACTATAGAAGGTTACTTTCTTGGGAAACAGGTGTCTCCCCCCATCCTTTCAGATGAGGAAGAAAAAGGCATACTGTCAGAGGAAGTCAAGGCCCCTGCCTCCAGGGCCTCCAAAGGGAACTTAAAGTGAGCTCAGGAAATAGAAGACCTTAAAAAACAAGTTAGCAGCTTACGAAAGGAGAACCCAAAAAATAACAAAGAAAATAACAACTTTAAAAAGAGGCTAGGTCAATTGGAAAAAGAGGTCCAAAAAGTCAATGGAGAGAAGGGGGCTTTAAAAAGCAGAATTAGCCAAATGGAGGAGAAGTTTCAAAAACTTACTGAACAAAATAATTCATTGAAAGAGAGAATTGAGTTTAGGGAAATGAATGACTATGAGTCAAACCAAGCAGTTAGTAAACAAAACCAAAAATTTGAAAAAATAGAAGATAATGTGAAGCATCTCACAGAAAAAACAACTGACCTGGAAAATAGATCCAGGAGAGACAATTTAAAAATTATGAGACTACCTGAAAGCCCTGATCAAAAAAAGAACCTAGATATTATCTCCCATGAAATTATCAAGGAAAACTGCCATGTTGTTCTAGAAACAGAGGGCAAAATAAATATTGAAAGAATCCACTGATCACCTCATGAAAGAGACCCAAACATAAAAACTCCTAGAAATATTGTGGCCAAATTTCAGAGTTCCCAGATCAAGGAGAATATACTGTAAGCAGCTAGAAAGAAACAATTTGAGTTCTGTGGAAATACAATCAGGATAACACAGGATCTGGCAGCTCCAACGTTAAGGGATCAAAGGACTTGAAATGGGATATTTCAGAGGTTCAAGGAACTGGAATCAAAACCAAGAATCACCTACCCAGCAAATCTGAGTATAAAACTTCAAGGGAAAAATGATCATTCAATGATATAGAGGACTTTCCATCATTCATACTGAGGAAAAGACCAGATCCATATAGAAAATTTGACTTTCCAAGACAAGAATCAAGAGAAGAATGAGAAGGTAAACAGGAAAGAATAAACATAAAAGACTCTCTAAAGTTGAACTGTTTACATTACTACGTGGAAAGAAAATATTTATGTCTTGAATTTTTTCTCAGTATTTGGGTAGATGAAGAGATTGTACATACATACACACACGCACACACACATATACACATATATAGATAGAGAGTACTGGGTGTGTTGAATCGGAAGAGATGATATCCACACAAAATGTAAAATAAAATATAAATTCAAGGGTGAAGGAGGAAAATACCGGGAAGAGAAAGGGAGAAATGGAACAGGGCAGGCTATAACTCATAAAAGAGATAGGAAAAATCTTGTTCAGTGGAGGCGAAAAGGGAGAAAGGGAGAGGGGGGAAATGAAGCTACTTATGAAGCTAGTCTCTCCACATGTGACTGAAGGAGGAAATAACATGCTCACTATATTTGATATGAAAATTTATATCACACCACAGGAAAGTAGGAGAGGAGGCAATACGTGGGGTGAGGGAAATGTTAGAAGGGAGGGAAAATGGGAGAAGGGAGTCACTAGAAATTAACACTTTTGAGAAGGGACAAGGTCAATTGTTGGGGAAGAAATAAAGTGGGATAGAGTGGGACAGAGGGCAATATAATTAGTATTACACAACATGATTACTATGGAAGCCTTTGCAAAACAACATATATTTAATCTGTATTGAATTGCTTGCATTCTCAGTGGGGCTGGGGAGGGAGAGAAGTGGGAATTCAAAGTATTAATTAACTATTGTTGAGATTTTTTATTGCATATAATTGGGAAATAAGAAATACAGGGAATGGAGTATAGAAATTTATCTTGCCCTACAAGAAAAGAGAGAAGATGGGGATAAGGGAAGGATGGGGTGTGTAGATAGGAGGGTACATTGAGGGAAGGAGTAATCAGAATGCAAGGTATTAGGAAGTGGGCAGAGGGGAGTCATGGGGAGAAAACTTGGGCATGTTACAAAGTGAGGTAAAAGCAATTAGTATTAAAACAATTGACTGAATTAATTACTGAGAATAAATCAATGACATCTTTGGCTTTTGGAAAAGAATTTTAGTCAAAATTTCCTAGAGGAAGGTAATCTCGGGTAAAATTTGGCATTGATGGAAAAGTTAAGGTTTTAATATTAAATTTGATTTTATGATTACTATTTAATGAGGAACTAGAACATGTATAGAAAGGCATGTAAGCCACTTAAGACTTGCCTCAAAAGATGTTCCTTAGCCAAAGTGAAATTAGAATCATATTTGAAATCTGGTTACTGGAACTTGCCATTTTTAGAAGTTATGAGACTATTAAGTGGCTGTTCTTCTGAGTCTAATTCCAGGTATGGATAACAAGAAAGGCGATCTAAGCCTCCAATCCATGATGCCAATAAGCTTATGAGATGCTGGTATGAACTTCAAAAGGTGATCTCATGGGAAGGGTGGGAGAGCGGCTGTTCAGTCTGGGCTGTGGTAGGATTCCCCTGACTCAATTTTCCCATTGACACCTGGCAGACTTTAAGCCTGACTGAATGCAAGTGGACAATCTAATCCTGCCTGGAATTGACATGAAGTTGGGGAAATATTGTATCCTTGCCATGTCCCTACTCTAGGTGGCAATTTCCTATAGTCAGAAGGTTTGTAAGCTTAATATCAGATCTATTAAATTAAAGATAATTGGTAGGGGAACATCCTAGGTTAAGACTAAAATTAAACTATTAGGCATAGGACTTTAGATCATCAACAATAAGTTAGGATGCTTTAATTCTTAGTAATACTGTGGAGACAATTAGAAGTTTGCAACATAAATATTATTTGTGTCTCAGTTGGTTACTGTTAAAAAAAATTTTCTTTTGTGGTCCATATTGTAAATGATTTAAAAAGAAGTATTACCTGACCAAAAGTTTGAATTGTTCTATCTGTTACAAACTGTGTTAAAAATGAAAAATTAAATTTAAAATAAAAGTAAATGGGAAAAATAACATGTTTTTCAGTATGGGCTAACTGTTTGTATCCTCATAAGGGAAGATGAGATGGCATAATTATTACCATATATAAAAGGATACACATAGAGGGAGTGGGAATAAATCAAATAATGTGATGATAACAAATGTGCCTTAAGGGTGTGAAAGAATGGTAACAGAATATGTGGAAAGGAGGAGGTAAAACAAAATAATTTTTTTTAATAAAAATTTATTTATTTAATTTTTTACATTTATCTTCACAAAATTTTGGGTTCCAAATTTTCTCCCCTTTTATCCCCTCCCCCCACCCCAATACACCGAGCATTCTAATTTTCCCTATCACCAATCTGCCCTCTCTTCTATCATCCCTCCCTTCTCTTGTCCCCTTCTCTTTTGTCCTGTAGGGCCAGATGACTTTCTATTCCTCATTAACTGTATGTCTTATTTCCTAGTAGCAACAACAATACTAAACAGTTGTTCCTAAAACTTTGAGTTCCAAATTCTCCCCATCCCTCCCTCCCCACCCATTCCCTTTGGGAAGGCAGGTAATTCAATATAGGCCCTATCTGTGTAGTTTTGCAAATGACTTCCATAATAGTCGTGTTGTGTAAGACTAACTATATTTCCCTCCATCCTATCCTGCCCCCCATTCTTTCTTTTCTGTCTTTTGATCCTGTCCCTCCACGAGTGTTGACTTCAAATTGCTCCCTCCTCCCATTGCCCTCCTTTCCATCATCCCCCCCCCCTGCTTATCTCCTTCTCCCCCACTTTCCTGTATTGTAAGATAGGTTTTCATACCAAAATGAGTGTGCATTTTATTCCTTCCTTTAGTCGAACGTGATGAGCGTAAACTTCTTGTTTTTTTTTCTCAGGTCTCCTCTTTTTCCCTCCACTAAAAAGTCTCCTGCTTGCTTCTTGAATGACATATAATTTACCCCATTCCATTTCACCCTCTTTCCTCCCCCTACATTTCTCTCTCACCATTTACCTTAATTTCTTTTAAGATATGGTCCCATCCTATTCAATTCACTCTGTGCTCTCTGTCTCGATATGTGCGTGCAAGTGTGTATGTGTGTGTGTGTGCACATGTGTACGTGTGTGTGTATGTGTGTGTGTGTGTGATCCCACCAACTACCCAGTTACTGAAAAGTTTTAAGAGTTACAAATATTGTCTTTCCATGTAGGAATATAAACAGTTCACTTTTGGTAAGTCCCTTATGACTTCTCTTTGCTGTTTACTTTTTCATGCTTCTTCTCATTCTTGTGTTTGAAAGTCAAATTTTCTTTTCAGCTCTGGTCTTTTCATCAAGAATGCTTGAAAATCCTCTGTTTCATTGAAGGACCATATTTTCCCCTGAAGTATTATACTCAGTTTTGCTGGGTAGGTGATTCTTGGTTTGAGTCTTAGTTCCTTTGACTTCTGGAATATCCTATTCCATGCCCTTAGATCCTTTAATGTAGAAGCTGCTAGATCTTGTGTTATCCTGATTGTATTTCCACAATACAGAAATTGTTTCTTTCTAGCTGCTTGTAAGATTTTCTCCTTGACCTGGGAGTTCTGGAATTTGGCCACAATGTTCCTAGGAGTTTCTCTTTTTGGATCTCTTTCAGGCGGTGATTGACGGTTTCTTTCGATATTTATTTTGCCCTCTGGTTGTAGAATATCAGGGCAATTTTCCTTGATAATTTCATGGAAGATGATGTCTAGGCTCTTTTTTTGATCATGATTTTCAGGTAGTCCCATAATTTTTAAATTGTCTCTCCTGGATCTATTTTCCAGGTCAGTTGTTTTTCCCATGAGATATTTCACATTATCTTCCATTTTTTCATTCTTTTGGTTTTGTTTGGTGATTTCTTGGTTTCTCGTAAAGTCATTAGACTCCATCTGTTCCATTCTAATTTTGAGAGAACTATTCTCTTCAGTGAGCTTTTGAAACTTTTTTTTTCCATTTGGCTAATTCTGCTTTTGAAAGCATTCTTCACTCATTGGCTTTTTGAACCTCCTTTGCCAATTGAGTGAGCCTATTTTTCAAGGTGTTAATTTCCTTAGCATTTTTTTGGGTTTCCTTTACCAAGGTATTGACCCATTTTTCATGCTTTTCTTGCATCTCTCTCATTTCTCTTCCCAGTTTTTCCTCCACCTGTCTAACTTGCTTTTCAAAATCCTTTTTGAGCTCTTCCAAGGCCTGAGCCCACCCAACATCCCCCTGGGATGTCTGGGATACAGAGGCCCCGCCCTCCATATCTTTCCCTGATGGTAAGAATATTTCCTTGTCATCAGAACTGAAAGGTGTGAACATTTGCCCCTGCTCAAAGAAGGTCTCTATAGTCTTATTTTTCTTCACTTTTCTGGACATTTTCGCAACCAGTTACTTGACTTGTGAGATTCCTATCCACCCCTGCCTATATTCACCCAGCTAGTGCTTGGGGTCTGAAATTCAAATGGGCTTTCTGCGGCAGGCAGGCGTGGCTGCTATTCAATGTGAGCTTAAGTTCTGGTGCTTGGGTGGGGGCAGGGCCGGCTCCCAGGCTCAGTTTATGGGGTTTATGAGAGACCTGAGCTTCTGCCTACTGCTCGGGGAGTCCCGGGCCGCTGCTGCTGCCTCTGCCTCCACCCCTTCCTCCCGAGGGGCCCTGAGTCATGGAGGCACCCTGCTCCCCTCTCAGCCAGCCCAGGTGTCTCTCTCACTGACCTGTAGCGTCTGTGGGTGGAGGGACATTCCTGGCCGATGGAGGTTCCGTCCCTGAAGCCTCCTGGGATCTGCTCCTCTGGGGCCGTGGCCAGGGCAGCGCTGGGGTGGGCTCCACTTTCCGGGGTGGGAGGGACCCTGGGTACCACTCTCCAGGGCTCTCTGGAACGGAAATCTCTTCCACTGTGTTTCTGTGCACCTTGAAGTGATCCAGAATTTGTGGGGAGTTCTTCTTGCAGGAAATATATGGGCTGTGGGTTCGATGCTAGCATACATGAGTCTTTCTACTCCGCCATCTTGACTCCATCCCCTAACAAAATAAATTACATTACAAGAGGAGGTACAAAAATGTAGTACAGTAGAGGGAAATGGAGAAAGGAGATAAGCATTGTTTGAGAGGTACTCTCATCTGATTGGATTCAAGAAGGGAACAACAAACTCACTTAAGTATGGAAATACAGCTAGCTCTATAGACAGAAGGAGGAGAAGGGGGCAAAGAAAAGGGAGGGGAGACTAATGGAGGGAAGAAGCAGTAAGAGAAAAGGGGATTAAAAGGGAGGGGGGCTGAAGGAAGGGAGAGAAGACTGAGGGAGGCAGTGGTCAAAAATTAAAACTCTATTGTGGAGAGAAAGGTAGAACGGAAAACTAAAAGCATAAACAAGAGGAAAGGGCATGGAGGGAAAGACACAGATAGTAATCATAATTGTGAATGTGAATGTGATGAACTCTTCCATAAAATGCAAAAGGATAGCAGAATGGATTTAAAACCATAATCCAACAATATGTTGTTTACAAGAAAGACATGAAATGGGAGCGTACACAGAGGGTAAAGGTAGAAGTTTGAAAAAAAAAAAGCAGGGAGAGCAATCCTAATCTCAGACAAAGCAAAAGCAGAAATAGATCTAATGAAAAGAAATAAGGAAGGAAACTATATCCTGCTAAAAGGCATCATAGACTATGAAGCAATTTCATTACTAAACACATATGCTCCAAGTTATATAGCATCTAAATTCTTAGAGGAGAAGTTAAGGGAGTTACAGGAAGAAATAGACAGCAATTCTATACTAGTGAGGAACCTCAAACTCCCCCTCTCTGAACCTGATAAATCTAACCTCAAAACAAGCAGTAAAGAAGTTAAGAAGGTAAATAAAACTCTGGATAAGATAGATATGATAGACCTCAGGAGAAAACTGAATGGTGATATCTTTTTTCTCAGAGGTACGTGGCACATATACAAAAATTGACCATGTTATGGAACATAAAATCCTCACAATCCAGTGCAGAAAGGCAGGGATAGTCAATGCATCCTTCTCAGATCATAATGCAATAAAAATTATATGTAATAAAAGGCCATGAAATATAAACCAAAACTTAATTGGAAACTAAACAATCTAATCCTTAAGAAGGAGTGGGTTAAACAACAAATTACTGAAACAATCAACAACTTTATTCAAGAGAATGAAAATAATGAGACAATCTACCAAATCTTATGGAATACTGCAAAAGCAGTTCTTAGGGGACCTTTTATATCTTTGAATGAATAAAACAGAGAAAGAAGAGGTCAATGAATTAGACAAGCAGCTGAAAAAGCTAGAAAAATAACAAACTAAAATCCACAAGTAAATACCAACTTAGAAATACTGAAAAATAAAGGAGAGATTAATAAATTTGAAATTGAGAAGTCTATTGAGCTAATAAATAAGCATTGGTTTTATGAGAGAACCAATAAAACTGATAAACCTTTGGTCAATTTGTTTTAAAAAAGAAAGAAGAAAACCAAATTACCAATAACAAAAATGAAAGGGGTGAACTCACCTCCAATAAGGAGGAAATTAAAACAATAATTAGAAATTACTTTGCCCAACTGTATGCCCATAAATTTGACAATCTAAATGAGATGGATGATTATTCAAAAAAAATACAAATTGCCCAGATTAACAGAAGAGGAAGTTGAGTACTTAAATAACCCCATCTCAGAATAGGAAATTGAATAAGCCATCAATGAACTCCCTAGGAAAAAATCTCCAGGGCCAGATGGATTTACAAGTAAATTCTATCAAATATTTATAGAACAGTTAATTTCAATACTATGTAGACTACTTGGGAACATTGCCAAAGAAGGAGTCCTACAAAGATTAGAAGCGAAGCAGAAAACTGGGAAAGAATTTTTTCAAGGAGTGTCCCTCACTTCTAAAATATGTTGAGAACTAATTCAAATGCACAAGAATACAAGTCTTTTCCCAATTGATAAATGGTCAAAGGATATGAACAGGGAATTTTCAGAAGAAGAAATTAAAGCTATCAATAATCATATGAAAAATTGTTCAACATCACTATTGATTAGAGAGATGCAAATCAAAACAACTCTGAGGTACCACATTACACCTATCAGATTGGCTAACATGACAAAACAGGAAGATGATAAATGTTGGAGAAGATGTGAGAGAGTTGGAACACTAATTCATTGTTAGTGGAGCTGTGAGCTGATCCAATCATTCTGGAGAATAATTTGCAACTATACCCAAAGGGCTACAAAACATGTGCATACCCTTTCACCCAGCAATATCACTACTGGAACTCCATCTCAAAGAGATCGTAGAAATGGGAAAGAGTTCCATATATACAAAAATATTTATAGCAGCTCTCTTTGTGGTTGCCAAAAACTGAAAGTCAAGGGGATGCCCATTAACTGAAGAATGGCTGAACATGTATGTAATATGAATGTAATGGAATACTATTTTGCTATGAGAAACAATGAACAGGAAAACTTCAGAGAAGCCTTGAAAGACTTATATGAACTGATACTGAGTGAAAAGAGCATAACCACGAGAAAGGAGAACTTTGTACACCGTACAACCACAGTGTGCAAGAAACGTTTTTCTGGTAGACTTAGAACTTCATTGAAATGCATGGACTTAAACAATTTCCAATGGATTCTTAAGGCAAAATGCCTTCCACATCCAGAGAATGAACTATGGAATTGGATCACAGACAGAAATAGACCATGTTTTGTTTTGCTTTGTTTTATGGTTTCTCCCATTAATTTTAATTCTTCTGTGCAACATGCATTTAGTAGAAATGTACATGTAGGACTTATATAAGATTGTATGCCATCTCAAGGAAGGAGTGTGGAGGGAAGGCAATATCAGGGGGAGGCAGTGGAAAAGAAAATCTAAGTTATATGGAAGTGATTTTTGAATACTGAAAATAAAATAATTCATTTTTTTTTAAAAGTCACATTTGAACTCAGGTCTTCCCAACTCTGGAATCAGGGCTCTATCCATTGCATCACCACTACCTCTACTGATGTGAGAGGGTGTGATCTAGACGACAGCTCTAATTTTTAGGAAGTTTTTTGTTCTATTTTAGCACCTACTCTTTGGCCCTATAGGACCAGGTATGTCTAGTCCATATTCCAAATGACAAAATTTAAGATATTTAAAGACTGTTTTCATCATCTTACCCCCAAATCTCTTCTCCCATCCAAGCACCACCAGAAACACAATCAGAATCAGAGAACTTCAGATTTAGAAGAAACCTTGATAGACATCAACCTATGATAAAAGAAGATGATTTCCACTTTCCTCATCACCCTCATAACCTTCCTTATTACCCTTCTAAAATGTGGCATTCAGACCATCTCTGATGTCACTCGTTTACTTTTGGTAACAAGCCTTTGGAGAGGTGAGTTGGAAATACAGTTCAAGGAGCTATGACTGTGGACTGGGAGACTCTGAAAGTCTATATGGGAAACCACACCTGGCATTACACCCTAACACTATGTATATCAAGGGTGCCTGCAAAAATAATGGAAGAGAAGGAAAACAAATAGTTATTGGTGTCTATTGCAGACCAGACCAATGCCTAAACATAAGTGGTTCACATTCTTGATGACAGACAAACCAAAGAGTATCATTAGAAGCAGCTACCAAAGGGATTGAGCAAGCAAAGACCCAAAATAAAGACAGACTTACTGTGTATACAGATAATCAACTTATCACCAAAGGTATGAATGAATAAGTTGGCAACTGGAAAGAAAATGGCTGAGAAACAAATAAAAATTAAGATATCCACAAAGACTAATTCATAAGGTGAATAACATGACTCAGGACATGAATGTTGAGTGGAAGTATATACCTGATTGCTCAAAAGTTGAAAGTAATTCTAAAGCTCAAAGATTAGCCAGAGAAGCAACTAGAAAATGAGAAGACTCAATCAATACTTTGCAGCTGGTGAAATTTAAAGTGTCACTGTTCTTAACCTTGCGATATAATCTCCAAATCAATCTCTTTACCCTTTTCCCCTCCTTGTGTTGTAACTGTCTTCCATGGCTATCTTTGGTTATTTTCTTCATTTCCTTTATTAGTTTTTCTTTGTGGTATTTAAATTTTTTTTTCAGTAATGTAAACAAAACACTTCATACTATACTATAAACATACTATAAATAAATGTATAAATTGTTCACATGTACTAATGATAAAAAGAAAAAGGCAGGTATCCTCTTCTCTGTCAGATCCAACTGAACTCTTGACTTGCTCAACACTTGCCCCAAACCACCTAGAAATCAATCCTGACTGCTTGACTACTCGTGTGATTTTAGGTAAAATGAACTGTAAAACAAATTTTGCTATCTGCCCTGACACTGATTTCTAAGGACTTCTCAGCTTTATCATTTACCCTGCTTGTATGCTCCACAGTATTCCAATATCATCTGATCTTCCACCAATCTAAAAATGCCTGTCGGGGCCATGCAGTCTGCCCCTCTAGTGAATTCTTATGAATTTTTGGGCTTAGAACTTTTAAGAGTCTTTTCATTTACCCAGCAACTGTACTCTCTAATATGTTGTCTTCCCTTCACACAGCATGAACTTGAACATAGACTGTTTTCTTGTAGTTGTAGTCCATCCTCAACACAGAATATAGCTCTTGGGACATAGTAGAAACAGTAATTCAATAAATGTTTCTTTTTATTAAAAAATAAAATGGACTAAAATTTTCTAGATTATATGACAAGAGGAGATTGTCCCCCAGGAGTTAAAGGATGTTTCCATTGCTCATTTCTATAAAGGAAATAAATTGTCCTGTGATAGTCCCCGGGAGTGGGGAGGGTCTTTCTCTTAGTCATTGCTGACAAGATTCTTGCCAGAGTACACCTTAATAGGTTTATCCTTCTTCTAGAAAATACTCATCTACATGAGAACCAGCGTGGCTTCAGAAAGGGCCTAGTGACAGTTGATATGGTGCTTACTGCCCTACAACTCCAGAAGACATGTGAAGAGCAGAACAGAGGTCTATATGTTTGTACATCTGATCAAGGCCTTTGAAATTTTCAGTCATGAGGGCTTATGGGAAATTATGTCAAATTTTGTTTCCTAGAAACTGTCATCAGCATTATATGTTAATTTCAGGACAGCATGCTTGCCTGTGCTTTGGATAATGGATAAGGCTCTCATGCTTTCCAAGTTACAAATGGAGTGAAACAAGGCTGTGTATTTTCTCTTATTTTTAGCATCATATTTTCAGCCATGTTGTCAAATGACTTCAATGAGGAAGGACGTGGGTAACAAGGTCAGCTACCACACTGATGGTAAATCCTCCAACTTCAAAAGGCTACAAGCCAAGACCAAAGTGGATGGAGTATTGGTACATGATTTTCTGTTTGTAGATGATTGTACACTCAGTGCAGTCTCTGAAGCTGAGATGCAACAAAATATGGATTAATTCCCTGCTGCTTGTGATAATTTTGGCCTAAGAAATACAGCAAAAAAACAGGTGCTTCATCAGTCATCGCCACATTGTTAATACGTGGACACATGTATTACAGTAAATTCAAAATTGGAATGTTGTGCATATGTTCGCTGAGGTTGATGCATGCATTGCCAGTGGAAAGAAGAAGTATTAGACTGACTACCAAACTGAAGGTCTATAGAGTCATTGTGTTGATTTCATTATTATATGACTGTAAAATCTGGACAGTAAACTAGCACCATGCCAGGAAACTGAGTCACTTCCATTTGAAATCTTAGGACATGCTGAAGATCACTTTCAGGGTGAGATACCAGACAATGAGGTCTTTTATCAAACTAAACTGCAAAGCATTCAAACCCTCCTTCAGAGATCAAAACCCTGATGAGCTGGCTGTATTGTTTGAATGCAAAACATATGCTTATCAAAATACTATTTTATGGAGAACTCACTCTGGGAAAACATTCACCTGATGGTCAGAAGAAGTAATATACAAGGACATTCTCAAGGTCTCTCTTAGAACTTAAGAACTATTCACTTTAGAACTATTTGTGTGACAATGGAGACACTGGCAGATGCTCAGCAAGGAATGCTCTCATCAGAAAAAGTGCTATGTTCTATGTACAAAGTAGAATTGAAGTAGCTCAAAAGAAATGTGAGACATGCAAATTGAGAGGATCCACCCCAAATGTTTACAAGAAGTGCTTGTGCCCAACCTGTGGTAGTGCATTCTGAGCTCATATTTGTCTGATCAACCACAGTCACACACATCGTAACTTGACTAGCACAGTGATATCATTTTGGTCCATCCTTGAGAAGGAAGGACAGCAGCCAATCACAATCATGCACACCATCCATGGAGCTATGGTGAGTGGAATCATCTTTGCAAATTTCTGGACATTTTTTGTGTTTGCTACGAGATGGTGACTCCCTTGATTGCTATGATAAACAGGTCAGGTTTGGGTGAAGGAGATAGGTTTTAAGATACTTTTTCTAGTGCTTGGTTCAACAATGCTTAGTTTGTTGCTTAATAGAGAATTCATTATACTATATGATTAAACCTTTGAAATCACAACGGCGCTCCTCAGGTGTACTACTGTGATTGTCTTGACAGCGTCTTTGACATCTAATCAATCTCTAAACTCCCCAAAGTACATTCTTCATCCACTTTCATGGCCATTGGAGGAAATAGTTCTCATCTACCCATTCTGTCAGGTGAAATTTCACATGCTTGGGGTAGACACCCCCCTAACTCATCAAAGGATTTGAGATCTTTCTATTACCCTCAGGATGGGTTAGCCCATTTGGTAAAACAGTTTCCTGGAGCTTCTTGGAACCACAGGTGAGAGCTGGGTGAATATGATGGACACTCATGGTGGAAAGCAGCCCTGAAAAAGGTTCAGCAGCCCTCATACTAAAGGTAGTAGTTTTTCCTGAACACCCTATTCCCTAACCTACTAGAATACTCAATGTATAGAAGAACTTTACTACTTTCTTTGCCCTAATTGGACTATGTGCTTATTAGTTCAATGTCTGGTTCAAGGATATTGGACTTCTATTGACATGACTCCAGATTTTACCCAGTATTTTTGGATCTAGCCACAACTCTACCAACAGTCTATAAGTGTGCATATCTTCTAACTTTAGTTAGAACATTAGTTTCCCAACTTCTAGTTAGTGTACCCACCTAATATTATTTCCATGTTTCTTTTTTCATTTTTGTCCCAATTTCCTGGAAATGAGATAAAACCTCTTACTTATGTTGAACTGCATTTATCTTATTATTACAGATTGAGATCAATCTTTCATACAATGAAGGGTGTCAAATTTTTATTTTTCAGAATTGTTTGTTCATGTCCTTTGACCATTTCTCCAATGAGAAATTACAGTTGTTATCTATGTATCTATGCACACAAATGCATGTGCTTGCATATGTACGTATATTCATTTTTATGTGGACAAATGTTATTCCCCAACAGAGATATGGTATTTATATATCTATAACTATTTAGTTAGCTCCATATTTAAGATATCAGACTTTGCTCAAGGATATAGTATGCATAATTTTTCTCTTTTGCTTTATATGTTTCCTTCTTGACTTGAATGCCTTGATTTTATAAATGGAAAAATCATTTAATATAAATTATCTATTTTATAAGAACCTTGTTTAAGAACTCTTGCTTTATTCATATTTTGATTATTCAAAATTAGCTGAACTCATCCTTTTCTATTTTTAATGATATAATCTTTAATACTGAGGTTACAGATGTATGCATAGTTTTTGTGTTATGTGGTGTAAACTGTTGGTATACATCTAATGACTGTTAAATGTTTTTACAATTTTTCTAGCAGATCTTTTTGGCTAGGAAGTTTTTTGATGAATTTAAGTGATAGTTTACTGTCTGTCTCTTCTTTCTGCCACCTTAAATAATAATGAAGGGCATGAGTGTTTTTATGAGGGAACCCTATAACAATGAAATTTCTTGGTTCTTTAATCTCAAATGCTATAATCTTTGTTTTCTCTACAATATTTTGGCAACAAACTGCCACACTATGCTGTAGATTTCATGTACACACATTCATATATACACACATAGACAAATATGCATACATACACATATATGTCTGTGAATGTGTATATATGTATATGTGTGTATATATGTATATGTGTGTAAGTATACACACACACAAAGACGCAAACACACACACCATATCTAGAACACTGGAATTTCATTCTCTGCTCAAAAACTCCCATCCTTGGCAGCCCAGCATAGGTGTGGAGCAAGGCACAGGAGAAAGGACAGGAATGAAGTGGGCTTCAAGGTGCCACATCACCAGCAGCAGCTGTGGGTCCCAGATTCCTCAACTCACAAATGCCAAAGGTCAGTGAGAAAGCTCTTTCAATTGGGTGAGAAGGGAACTCAACAGTCTAGCCTTGCCCCAGGCAGTAACAGCTTTCATTGTTGGAACCCTGGCCTAAAGCCCTGGGGGAATTTAGCATCTGATCTGGATCTCAGCCCTGAGTGGGGCCTGGGGTGAAGAAGAGTGCTGGATTATGGAGCTGGTGGAGGTTCTGGAGGGGAAATCCTGCTCACAGACCAGAACACAGGCCAGGAAAGGAATAAACTTACAGGTCCCCAGAGAATACCCTTCCCTTGACAAAGAATTCAGAAGTCAAGTAGATAGTTGGGAAAATGTCCGAAAAAGGGAAAAAGAATAAGACAATAGAAGGTTACTTTCTTGGTGAGCAATTATTTTCTTCCATTCTTTCAGATGAGGAGTAACAATTTAGTTCTTCAGAGGAAGACATAAAAGTCAAGGTTTCTGCATCCAAAACCTCCAAAATAAATATGCAATAGTCTCAGGCTATGGAAGAGCTCAAAAAGGATCTTGAAAATCTAGTAGGAGAGTTGGAGGAAAAATTGGGAAAAGAAATGAGAGCAATGCAAGAAAATAATTAAAAGCAAATCAACAAATTGCTAAAGAAGACCCCAAAAAATGCTGAAAAAATTAATACCTTTAAAAATAGACTAACTCAAATGGCAAAAAAGTCTCAAAAAGCCAATGAAGAGAAGAATGGTTTAAAAAGCAGAATTAGCCAAATGGAAAAGGAGGTTCAAAATGTCACTGAAGAAAATAGCTCTTTAAAAATAAGAATAGAGCAGATGGAAGTGAATGACTTTATGGGAAACCAAGAAATTAGAAAACAAAAAACAAAAGAATGAAAAAATAGAAGACAATGTGAAATATCTTATTGGAAAAACAACTGACCTGGAAAAGAGAATCAGGAGAGACAATTTAAAAATTATGGGACTACCTGAAAGCCATGATCAAAAAAAAAAAAACAGTGTAGATATCATCTTTCATGAAATTATCAAGTAAAACTGCCCTAATATTCTAAAGCCAGAGAGTAAAATAAATACTGAAAGAATTCACCAAACATGTCCTGAAAGAGATCTGAAAAGAAAAACACCTAGGAATACTGTAACCAAATTTCAGAGTTCCCTGGACAAGGTGAAAATGTTGCTGGCAGCCAGAAAGAAACAATTCAAGTCTTGTGGAAATACAATAAGCATAACTTAGGATCTTGCAGGTGCTACATTAAGGTATTGAAAGGTTTGGAATATTATATTCCATAAGTCAAAGGAACAAGGACTCAAACCAAGAATCACCTACCCAGCAAAACTGAATATAATACCTCAAGGAAAAAAAATTATCATTCAATAAAATAGAGGACTTTCAAGCATTCTTGATGAAAAGACCAGAGCTGAATCAAAAATTTAACTTTCAAACACAAGAATCAAGAGAAGCATGGAAAGGTAAACAGAAAAGAGAAATTATAAGGGACTTACTAAAGCTGAATTGTTTACCTTCCCACACGGAAAGATAATAATTGTAACTCTTGAAACTTGTCTCAGTATTTGAGTAGTTGGAGAGATTACACACACACACACACACACACACACACACACACACACACACACACACACACACATACAGCACAAGGTGAGTAGAACAGAAAGGGATGGTATCTGAATAAATAAAGTGAAGTGATGAGAGAGGAATATATTTGGAGGAGAAAGGTAGCAATGAAACAGGACAAATTATCACTCATAAAAGACAACAACGAGCTTTTATCAATGGAGGGGAAAAGGGGAAGGTGAGAGTAAGAAAATGAAGCCTACTCTCATCACATTTGGCTTAAGGAGGGAATAAAATGCATACTCAATTTGGTATGAAAATCTATCTTACACTACAGGAAAGTAGGGGAGAAAGGGATAAGTGAGATGTGGAGGGAATAGTAGAAGGGACAGCAAATGAGAGTAGTGGGGTAATTAGAAGTATACACTTTTGGGGACAGATAAGGTCAAAAGAAAGAATAGAAAAAATGGGAAGCAGGATAGGATGGAGGGAAACATAAATAGTCTTTCACAACATGACTATTATGGAATTCTTTAGCAAAACTGTACACAAATAGCCTGTATTGAATTGCTTTCCTTCTCAATAGGGATGGATGGGGAGGGAAGAAAGGAGAGAAGTTGAAACTCAAAATTTTAGGAATGAATGTTGAGAATTGTTTTTGTATCTAACTAGGAAATAAGAAATCCAGTAATGGGGTATAAAAATCTATCTTTCCACACAAGAAAAGAGAAAAGATGGGGATAAGGGAAGGGAGGGGTATGATAGAAGGGAGGGTAGATTGGGGGAAGGGGTAATCAGAATGCACAGCATTTTGGGATTGGGAAAAGAAGAGATGGGGAGAAAATTTGGAACTCAAAGTTTTGTGAAAATGAATGTTGAAATCTAAAAATAAATAAATAAACTGGAAAAAAATTCTCCTTCCACCTTTCTAATTCTTCATTCATATTAAATTCTATCCCTTGCATTTTTCATGGTTGCAAATATTTTTTTCTGAAACTTAAATAGATAATAGAAAAATAAACATATTATGAAATTAAATATTGAAACATATATAAAATGAAAAAGAAATGAGTCATGTTCATAGGCGAATGTAAGAAAGGATTCAAAATATATAGCAATATATTTCCATTTCAAGAAAGCCTATATATTAAGTACTATGTGTTATTTTGACAGTCATCCATCTTCTATTTGCGACATTGTAGATTTCCTTTTGTTTTCTGCTGAGCACTTTTATTCCTTCTTCTCCCCCAGAAGGCTATAATTAACAAAGTAAAAATTTAGATATAAATATATACATACGTATGTAGACATATAGTTTCCCTAACAAATTCTCCTTCTCATCTTTGTTTTATGTTTGTGTGTATAGTTTCCCTATCTCTCCTGACTGTTTACTTTGCTTCTTTCCACTACCTTGCCATCTTATTACTTAATCTACCCCCATCCAAGGATCCCTTCCTTATCCTCTCATTGCCATTAATCTAAAAACCATTCTATTCCCCCGTTTAACATATACTCTCCTTCTCCCCTCTAGAGATACATAACTTACCCTCTTCCTCCCTATTATCAGTGTTTTCTTCTTTCTGAAATTAGAAGACTTTTATGCTTTTCTGCATATATATGTATTGTTCCCTCTTGAACCCATTCCCAGTGAAAGAAAGTTTTCAGAATAGCCCTTCTCCCCTATTTAATTCCTCTGTGTCAGTTTTTCCTCTAATCTCTCATTTGCATAAGATAATTACTCTTTTTATCTGTTCCTAAATGGTTTTGCTTTGTAAAAACATATACACAGGTCTACCCCAATCATTCTTATGAATCACCCACTTATTAATAACAATCTGAGACTTATATTATGTATTTTACATACATAAAAGATAGTCTGTTCTTTTTGACTCCCTTGTATTTATCTTTTGTATTTTCTTTATATTTTTCTTGGCTCTTGTACGTCAAATGTTCCATTAAGTTCAATTTTTTAAAACAAAATTGCGTATGTCTGACAATTCATTAAATGTCCATTTCGTTTTCATTTAAGATTATGCTTAATTTTGTTGAATATGATATTTTTGACCAGAAGCCCACTTATTTTGCTCTTCAATGTATAGTGTTTCAAGACCTACTATCTTTTAGTGTCACTGCTGCTATGTCTTGTGTAGCGCTGCCATATTTAAGTTGTTTTTTTTCTTGTTGCTCATAATATTTTATCCCTGAACATGGGTTTCAGAATGTGACTATAATATTCATGTGCAATTTCCTTATAGGGCCTCTTTGAGGTGGTGATGAGTGAATTCTTTCCTATGTCTAATTTCCCCTATTATCCTAATGCTTCAGGACAATTTTCTTTAATTGTTTCTTCTACTATTGTATCAAGATTCTTTATTTGATCATTGATTTCAGGTAGTCTGATTATTTTTATGTTTTCTCTTCTTGATCATTTCTCCAGATCAGTCATTTGTCTTATGAGATGTTTCACATCCTTCTATTGTTTTCATCCTTTGTACTTTGTTTAATAATTCCTTTCTCTCTTATAACTTCACTGGTCTTCCCTTGTCCATTTATTAATTTCAAGGAGTTGTTTTCTTCCTTAAGATTTTGAATCTACTGATAAATTAAAAGATTCTGATTAGATACAAAGGCTGATACTATAATCAAATTGGGACAGCAAGAGGTTACTTGTTAGATTCATGGAGAATGGGAGAATTTGTGACCACAGAAGATCATAAGTACTAGGTAATATGTGAGAAAATTGGAACGCTAATGCATTGCTGATGGAGTTGTGAATTGATTCAATCATTCTGGAGAGCAATTTGGAACTATGCTCAAAGGGCAATAAAAATGTGAATACTTTTTCACTGCACAATACCATTTCTGTATCCCAAAGATATCAGACAAATTGCAAACAGACATACGTGCAAAAATATCAATAGCACATTTTTTGTGGCAGCAATGAATTGGAAATTGAGAGGATGTCCATTAATTGGGGAATGACTGAGGAACTTGTGGTATGTCAATGTAATGTAATACTATTTTGCTATGTGAAATAATGAGCAGGCAGAATTTGGATAAAAAAAAAAAAACCTAGAAATACTTGAATGAATTGATCCTGAGTGAAGTGAATAGAATCAGCAAAATATTGTGTGGAGTAACTGTTACAGTGTGGGATGGTTAACTTTGATAGACTTGCCTCTTCTTGGCAATGCAAGGACTTAAGACAACTCCAAAAGACCCATAAAAAATGCTGTCTACATCCAGAAAAAGAACTATGAAGCATATTATTTGCTGTCTCTGTCTCTCTTCTTCCTGATGGTTTCTCCAGTTGGTTCTATTTCTATTTTACAACATGAATAATGTGAAAATATGTTTAATATGAACGTATATTCAGAGGCTAATACATCACATGCTGTCCTATGTTGGGGGAAGATGGGGAGAAAAAATGAAATGCAAAATCTTATAGAAGTGAATGTTTAAAACTAAAAATAAATAAATTTAATTTTAAAAAGAAAAAAAAAACATTTTGGATCTCCTTTTATTATTTACTGGCTTTCTTTTCATAATCTCCTTGCACTTTCTTGCATTATTGTTTTTCAAAAGGTTTCTTGGAGACAGAGCCAAAATGGCAGAGTAACAACACATACTTTCTAGAATGCTGCCCCCAAGCCCAGTCAGGTGTCATAAAAAATGACTCTAAACAAATTCTGGAGCTGTAGAATCCACAGAATGACAGAGTGAAGCAAATCTCCAGCCCAAGACAGCCTAAAATGTCACAAGGAAGTATCTATTGCATCACACAAGGGGCAGGGTTAAGTTCAGTGTGGATCATGCAGGCACAGATAGCACCTGAGCAGGCTTGGGGAGAGTGAATCTCTAGTACCTGTGGCAGTTTCTAGACTTCAGGCCACCAAAACGCTGAGGACAAATTGGAAGGTCAGTGGAAAAATCCTGTGGGGGCATTAAGGAAGAGTGGAGTGGTCCAGACCCAGGCTCAGGGCTGCAGAGGAGGAAGGCAGTAGGGGCAGAAGAACCCTCAGCAGGGGCAGAAAAGACAACTGTATCTGGAGATCTAGGTCTACACGTTGAGGGGGAATCAAGTGGCTGACAGTACACTCCCCACACCCACTGGAAGCAGAGACCTATCTTGACAAAGTGCTCAAAAGTCAAGTAAATGGCTGGGGAAATGAGCAAAAACTAAAAAAAAAATAATCATACTACAGAATCTTACTTTGGTGGCAAGGAAGAGCAAAACATGCAAACGTAAGACAGCAAAGTCAAAGCTCCTCCATCCAAAGTGTTCCAGAAAAATATGAATTGGACTTAGGCAGAGATGGAAAAGACCAAAAATGATTTTGAAAATCAAGTAAGAGAAGTAAAGGAAAAATTATGAAGAGAAATGAGAGGGATGCAAGAAAATTATGAAAGGCGAGTCAATTGCTTGCTAAAGCAGACACAATAAGGTGCTGAAAAAAATGACACCATTAAAAATAGGCTAACTCAATTGGGAAAAGAGGTCTGAAAAGCCAATGAAGAGAAGAATGATCTAAAAAACAGAATTGGCCAGATGGAAAAGGAGGTCCAAAAGCTCACTGAAGAAAATAATTCCTTAAATATGGCAGCTAATGACTATGAAAAATCAAGAAATTATAGAACAAAACCAAAGGAATGAAAAAATAGCAGACAATGTGAAATATCTCACTGGAAAAACAACTGACCTGGAAAACAGATCCAGGAGATATAAGTTAAAAATTATGTGACTGCCTGAAAACCATGATTAAAGAAAGAGCATAGACATCATCTTTCATGAAATTATCAAGGAAAACTGCCCAAAAGAGGGTAAAATAAATACTGAAAAATAAAATCTGTTGATCCCCTCCTGAAAGATATACCAAAAGGAAAACTCCTAGAAATATTGTAGCCAAATTCCAGAGCTCCCAGATCAAGGAGAAAATATTGCAAGCAATCAGAAAGAAACATTTTGAGTATTGTGGAAATACAATCAGGATAACACAAGATCTGGTAGCTTCTACATTAAAGGATCACAGGGCTTGGAATATGATATTCCAGAAGTCAAAGGAACTTGGATTAAAAGCAAGAATCATATACCCAGAAAAACTGAGTATAATACTTCAGGGGAAAAATGGTCATTCAATGAAATAGAGGACTTTCAAGCATTCTTGATGAAAAGACCAGAGCTGAATAGAAAATCTGATTTTCAGACACAAGAATCAATAAAAGCAAGAAAAGGTAAACAGGAAAGAGAAATCACAAGGGACTTGCTAAAGTTAAACTGTTTATATCCCTACATGGAAAGATAATATTTATAACTCTTGAGATTTTTTTCACTACTAGG